>CM019156.1:19053264-19226663 GCA_009733165.1 Naja naja | reverse complement strand
AACTTTATGGATCATTTGAGCATAAAGAACACATTTCTTGATGTCTTTAGCTACACAATTGGCATGCAGGCTCACGCAGTTACACAGTACAAAGGGGGGAATGTCTTAAACTGCTGTTTATTACCCAGGAAGTTCTGATCAAGTTTATGTTTCTAAAGATTTCAACATATCAACTCAGCTGAGGAATTAGGAGAAGCTATTGTAAATATGAACCATCAAAGCACCAGCCATTTCAATGAAATGAAGCAAATCAATTGTTTTCTATAAAGGTGCCTTTCATATCTCCTTTCTCAGGTTCTCTATTTCCTTACTAGTTTCAGCATTTTTATATATTCAACAATGGTATGAACTACACTAATATTAGGTACATGTTCTTTCTAATCGTCATTTTAAAGATCACTGATCTCATTAAGACAGTTGGACAATTTAATATAAATGACTGAATTGTATACACACTATATATTTTGTATTATAATGTTTTGTAATCTCTCGAGTTTTATTTCCTATTGAATTATTTATATATCAGTAGAGGTATAGATCTCATCTGAAAAGATGAGAATGAATGGAAGTAATGAAATGAAATCTTATTTAAACAATTTGACTCTTTTAGCTGGGACAGCTCTTTTAGCTATAAAACCTGATTCTCAGAATCTATGTCAAAGTATAAAGTTCCCTTGTACTACAAATCCAATGCTAGCACACTCAATTGATTTATCCAATTTGAGAGTTTAATTTATATGCAAAATGATTCTAAAGTTTCTATAGTTTATAATATTGTGCCAAGTTTTGTGTTAGGTCTGTATCATCACAAACCACAAGCATTTGACTGTTGCTTAGATTATAGTAATTTATTGTGCTTGGAGAAAATAACTTGTTAATAATGATGGATTCTACAGGTCCTTCCTCAGAGTAACTTTTATAATCAGATCACTTTTGGATGGTGTCAAAATGTGAACATAGGGAGAATTTTGCCAGAATTCTGAGAAGGTCAAGAAACATTGCAAACACTGGAGAAGTGATCTGACTGCAAGGATCAAAAACAAAACATGAATGAGGTAATGGGATGTTAGACTCAAAAGAACAGTGGCAGTCTAGGTTGAAAGACATCACCAACACCACCACTTGAAGGAAGGAATACTTCAATATCTAGAGATTTTGGGATGTCACTCTTTTTTCCTTTTCTTACCATAACCAGCTTTTTCACTTGAGACTCAAAACTAAAATGGCACACTTCTGCAGTGGAGCAGCCTTGTTCTCTGGCCTTGATTCTTGAAATATGTATTTATTTATTTGTATCCCTAATTATTATTTTTTTTCAAATAACTCAAACAGGTGAACATATTCAACATATTTCTGTTTATGTATGTAGTAGGTTTAAATGTTATTGGTTTATTTGAATTGGTCTTGTAAAATGTCAAATGGTATTGGTTTAAATAGTGCGGAAGAAACCCTGCACTCCCATTGGCTAGCAGCTACTACGGGCCGCGGCTATAAGAAGCAGCCGTAGCTCTTACCCGGACGGGTCCATTCGAAGCTGTTGTCATTAATAAAGTCTTTGCTGGAACTCCTCGCCTGACTCTTCATGCAAACTTAACACTGGCATGGTGTGGATTTCCGAAGAGAAGACGACGCCGACTAACAAGCAACTGAGCGATGGATGGCTGGCGCCACCCCCAGCACCGCTCGATCCGGGCGACGGAAGACTGGGAATCGATGCAGACCGGTTCCACATGTTCCTGGAAGGGAACGATCCGCCGCATCCCCGAGAGACGGAAGAGGGCGCTGTCTTCTCACACACACCGCGTCCGCAGTCTTTCAAAATGGCTGCATGCTATGGAGCAGCAGAATTGAAGGTAATAGAATGGTCTCAATTAGAAAGACTTTAAGAGCCCATTACTTCATAGTATCGCGTGCCTCATTAAGAGACACGAATTTTACCGCCGGGATCAAGGGATAGCGAGAGTGTTAATGACTCGCGGCAAGCTTAAGGGACATTGGGGTGCTTGTGACTTTACCAACGTAGAAGAGGCCATGCGGATCGGTTTGTTTTGGGCCTTAAAGATAAGATCTTACAAAGCAAACTGTTAATGAAACCAAAATCACGCTTAAAGAGGCTATTGAAGAGGCTGTTTCAGCAGAAGCCACCAAGTCCTCAGCTGCGCGCCATGAAAAGATTAACAAGGCCTCGAGCCAGGCCTCAAGCCATTCTGATGGGGAAAAATCCTCAACAACTCATTGCAAACAAATAGACTCTGATTCGGATAGCAGTGAGGAAGAAGAGGGATTTTAAGCTCAGAATGGAGAAGAAAAGAAAAGACTCTGAGAAAAACAGGCAAGGATTCGCTTTGCAGAGGCTGTGGGGGCCACCCCTCGACTGAATGCAAGTTCTTTGACTCCATTTGCCTCACGCTAGAGAGAACGGGGCCATATAGCCAGAGTCTGCAAATCATCCAGAACTCCACACATTCAGGAAGAAATTTCCTGAGGAAGATTTTAAGCCCAACAATTTAATTGGAAAAATGGGGCTAAATCCAAAAGCAAATGGCAAGAGTGAAACTCACCAAACAATATCCATTGGTCAGTCTTCACATTTAAATAGCAGAAAAGTACATGTGAAGGTGTTTATTGAAGGGAGACCGTACATGGAAGTGGACTCAGGTTTATTTATCTATGGTGTCATGGGACACTATACAGACTCTTTCCAAGAATTCAGAAAAACATTTCCAGAAAAGCACTGACCCTCAAAGACTACCAAGGAACAAGATTCCAGTAGTTGGAGCCAGGGAATTCAACGGCAGTTTAAAGGCCATACCAAACGCTTGCCACTGACCATCGTGGACAAGATCGCTCCAAGTTTGCTTGCTGGGACTTGAGTAATCGGGTTTACTTGGGCGTGGCAGGAGACAAACCCACACCTATTATCCCATCACCAAGAATGCTGAGGTGGACTGGAATTTCTGCAGCCTACCACAAACTGATTCACAGGCTCAAGTGACATTGGATGTTGATGCACTGAGTGAGTTGCTCACTCTTGCCACAGAATTGTGAACTTGAGATCACACCTTTTTCCTGGAGACCGCTGCTTCCAGTCCATGCTGCTGAGATTACAGAGAGATCTGCCAAAGATGCTGTGTTGGCACCTGTTATGGGCTGGATTAAGAAAGGTTGGCTCTTTCAAGATCACCTCACTTTGCTCAACCTTTCAAATCCAGGCAAACTGAATTTATCTGTATTAAGAGGATGTATTTTGTGGGGTAACAGGGTGGTTATTTCCTGCAAAACTGCAAAGGAGGTTTTGGAAATGTTACATGAGGGTCATCCTGGGATTGGGATGAAAGGTTTGGCCAGGAGTTATGTATGGTGGCCAGGTATTGACAAAATGGTTGAAAACTGGGTTGCATCTTGTCCCAATTGCCAGGTAGTCAGGCCTGCCCCACCTCACCCCCACACAGGAATGGGAATGTCCTAGGGGCCCATGGTCTAGAATCCACATTGATTTTGCAGGTCCTACAAGAGGGCACACGTTTCTAGTAATTGTTGATGCATACTCCAAATGGCTAGAGGTTATTCTCATGACTTCTACTACTACTGAGGCTGTTATCAAGCAGCTCAAAAAGCTCTTTGTAACCATGGGTTACCAGATGTCCTTGTCTCTGACAATGGCCCTCAATTCACGCCTAACATTTTTGAATCCTTTCTAGCTCAACAGGGCATCAGACATGCCCTACAGCCCCTGGCACCCTTCGCCAACGGCTGGGGAACGTATGGTACGCTTTTACCAAAGAAAAGCTCAGCAGCTGGGTCCTGGGGATCTCTGAGAAGCTTGAAAAGCTTAGTGTTCAGCACATCACTCCTAGCCCATCAACTAACTTGTCCCCAGCAGAGTTGTTAATGGGCAGGAAACTTAGGTCTTCCCTTGACCGACTTCATCCCACTTATGCACCCAATACACCACTGGATTCCACTTCCAAAGTTCGCTCTTTCAGTGTGGGAGATTCTGTCTATGCTAGGAACCTTACAGGTGAACCTTTGTGGATTCCTGCTGAAATAACTCACATCACTGGCCCTCTTTCTTACAGGGTTCAAACAGAGGATGGCCTCCTCTGGAGCAGGCACATTGACCAACTTAGATCCCGGTTCACTCAGGAACATCGCCTGTCTCTCTCTAGGTCCCTCACCTGATGTCTCTTCTAGGGGGAAGGGGAGGAACAGGAGGAATATCAGCAAACAGGAATCAACCCTTGTGTAACGAGCCATTGCGGCAGGAACCATCCCGAACCCTGTCACAATGCCAAGATCCATCCTAGAAGTAGAGTCATTATGACAGGAACCATCCCGAACCCTGTCACAATGCCTAGATCCATCCTTAGAAGTGGAAGATTGTACATCACCAGACTTGGGTGTTGACATTGGAATGGAGATGGGTTGGGAGGAGAGACCAGATTCTAACAGTCTAACAGGGTCTTCTTCACAGGAAGTCCTAACAGGGAAATGTCAGCAGACACATTTCCCTCTCACTGGGTGAGAACAATAAAGATTCTGAACCACTAAGGTCTCAACGACACGTAAGAGCCCCACCTATTTAAAGGAATACATTAGATAGGTTGGGGTTTGGTATGGACTGAACCTAGTGGGGAGGGGTGTTATGTATGTAGGTTTAAATGTTATTGGTTTATTTGAATTGGTCTTGTAAAATGTCAAATGGTATTGGTTTAAATAGCGGGAAGAAACCCTGCACTCCCATTGGTTAGCAGCTACGCTGCCGGCTATAAGAAGCAGCAGTAGCCTTACCCGGACGGGTCCATTCGAGCTGTTGTCATTAATAAAGTCTTTTGCTGGAACTCCTCGCGTCTGACTCTTCATGCAAACTTAACAAAAGGAGACGTGTGTTGGAGAATGTTCCCATTAGCAGGGGCTGACAGCTATTTTCCCTTTTGAATAATGTGTGTCATTCCAAGCAATGCATTACCAGCAAACCACAGTGGGTGAAAGTTAGAAGTGAAGTTTGAATTATTGGAGGAGTTTGCTTGCAAGCAGTGATGAAAGGTGAGAAGTCCTAGGCCTTAAGGTTGGTTGCTAAAAGTCTTTTTCCCCAAGGTGGATGTCATTCACAGCTGAAGTGAGAAAACAAAGTTGCAATCCCAGTTTACCTGGAGTTCAAAAAGTCAGCATTTTTTGGTTCAAAGTGCAAGGCAGAAGCATTTGGGAAATGATGAGAATTCCAGGCAGCCTGGTGTGACTTGGAAAGAAAGGCTGAGTTGCCATAAAAGTTGCTTTGTTTCATCCTGAACCCTAGTAGCACAAGTGAAGATATTCACTGAGACACAATTGATATCAGTAAATCCTCATTACAGGAGATAAATTGCTTGGGAACAGTCTACTCCTAAGCAAGTCATCCTATCTAAGCTGGCTTTCTACACAATCTGGTGCTTCCTTGCCTCAATTTTCTGACATTGTCCACAGTCATGGCAACATTCCCATAGGCTCACTATTTCCAGAGGCAGAATCTGTCTGGGACAGAACTGTCCAATATCTTATTCTGTTCTTCTTCTTCCTCTTCTACTGACAACTCACAGGCCAGAAACCTGATAGATTGTAATGTTATGTAGAGACTGACAAAGAGATGTTACCTAGGGAATGGTCAGATAAGAGGAAACATAGCCTATAGCTGCATAATGGGCAGAGCAAGAAGCTCAGAAGGGATCCTGTTAGAGCAGGAGAATTGGACTTTCAGATTCGCAAAATTCTGTTCATGTAGCTTTACAATAAAATAGAATTAGCTTATCCGGTGTGTTTCCAGTGTGTCTGGGCCACCTGGTAAGGCTGACACAAAGGAAGAACCACTTCACATCCTGCCCAAGGACTTCCAAACATCTAAAACTAGTATTACAGAGGTGCCACCATAGAGAAGGAGACTGGTGAGATCCCCTGCTGTTTTTGTAGGGGGGGGGGCGGAAATCAACCAAGTGAAGCTCTTACTGAGTAAAACACGGCCTTTAGCTAACAGTAGTTGAAACTTGGGGCTTGTTGAAAGCTTTGCTACAAAGTGAGAATGGTGTAAAAGTGCCTGCAAAGGACTGAGGAAGCTGAGCCAAGGACAAGGCAACAAGAAACTGGAGACAGCCTTCCTTTAACTCCATTGAGGGATGAAGCCCCTATGTTATCATCAAACAGACTGACACATTCGCCGAGCACATCTCAGGTATCTACTTCTTAATTATTCAGTACCGAGGCAGAAAAATGGGTCACTGATGCTGGTACTCATTATATCTCTTTAAAAGCCAGCAAGGTTTATGTGGCACCTAAAAGATGAACAAGGACATTGTGGCATCAATTTTCAAAGCCAAAGACCCATTTCTGAAGATGTTACACTCAGCTGAATAATCTGGGTCTCTCTTCCAAGCCCATATTCTCTTCTACGACTTTTTAAATATTATCCAGTTTCGCTTTTGGCCTTTTTGTTGTCTTTTGTTTTTTTCCCCTTCTATTTTTTAATCTAATAGATGGCTGCACTGTTTTTGGGGGCAAGCGTATATTTAAAATACCTATTCTAATTTACCAAAACTGGGCAAAATTGTGGATAACATATGTACATTAGTGAAAAGTAATATAGAAAATGAGGAAGGAAGGAAGGAAAAGAAAAGAATATACAAAATAGGATACAATGGGAGAAACATAAACAGAATATGCAAAGCATGCCTATTTAAAAGTTTAAAAACAATACAGAATATTAAGGCCAATTTCAGGTTAGAAACATGTACAATTAACCAAAGCCAACAGTGACAAATTACACAAGCACAAAAGTTCTACTATGGATGAAGAACATGGTATGAACTGAGAATCTTCCTTTTAAATACTTGGCCACACAAATGTAATTAACTAGTGGAATGAAGACAATTTATCAAGGAACTCCCTTTTTGGCTTGCTGGTGAGAAAAGTCTGGAGGTTTTTGTTATGTTTGCATGAAGAGACAGACATGGGGTGCTCCAAGCTCTTTTATTTATTAGTGACTGCAGCTCAGAACGGACCCAACTGGCTTTGCTGCGACTGCTACTTAGAGCCGGCAGCCGCAGCTGACAGCCAATCAGAGTGCAGGGTTTTCCCGCACTTTCTAAACCAATCATTTCCAACACTTTACAAGAACAATTCAAACTAAACCAATGATTTCAAACCTGCATACATAACACCCCTCCCCACTAGGTTCAGTCCATACTCAAACCCCATCTATCTAATGTATTCTTTTAAATAGGTGGGGCTCTTATGTGTACGTTGAGACCTACGTGGTTCAGATGTTTTAAGGTTCTCACCTTGTGAGAGAGGAAATGTGTCTGCTGACATTTCCTTACTTAGACTTCTAGTAATGGTAGAACCTGTTTGGTTACTACAACCTGGTCTCTCCTCCCAATCTATCTCCAACCCAATATCAGCACCCAAATCAGGTAGTGGTGTGCAATCTTCCATTTGTAAAAATGGTTGTTGGCACTCTGACAGGTTTTGAGGTGATTCCTGTCGTGTTAGCTCGTTACACATGGGGTTGATTCTTGCTTGCTGATTATCCTCATAATCCTCCCTTCCCCTAGAAGAGGCAGTAGGTATGGGAACCAGAGAGGAGCAAAAGCGATGCTCCTGAGGCAATCTGGATCTTAATGTGCCTGCTCCAGAGGACACCGTCCTCCGTTTGTACCCTGTAAGACCTGGGGCCCGTGATTTGGGTTATCTCAGCAGGAATCCATAATGGTTCACCTATAAGGTTCTTAGCATAAACAGAATCACCCACAGTGAAAGTGCGAATTTTGCTAGTGGAATCTAGTGGTGCGTTGGGTGCGTAAGTGGGATGAAGGCGGTCAAGGGGAGACCTGAGTTTCCTACCCATCAACAATTCAGCTGGGGTTAAATTACTTGAAGGGTTGGGAGTGATATGATGGACATTGAGTAGTTTTTCAACTTTCTCAGTGATGTCCCCTGGACCCAATTGCTGAAGTTTTCCTTGGTAAATTGTACCATACATTCAGCCCAGCCGTTAGCCGAAGGATGCCCAGGGGCTGTCAGGGCATGTCTGATACCCTGCTGTGCTGGATATGTTTCAAAAAGGTTGGATGTAAATTGAGGACCATTGTCAGAAACAAGCAGATCAGGTAACCCATGAGTTTTTAAGCTGTTTGATGCAGCTTCAGTTGTGGTGGATGCCATAGGGATAACCTCTAGCCATTTGGAATATGCATCTACTATAATAAGGAAAGTGTGCCCTCTGGTAGGGCCAGCGAAATCAATGTGAATCCTGGACCAAGGGCCCCTAGGACATTCCCATTCCTGTGTGGGGGTGAGAGGTGGGGCAGGCCTGACTATCTGACAGTTGGGACAAGATGCAACCCAGTTTTCAACCATTTTGTCAATACCTGGCCATCATACACAACTCCTGGCTAATCCCTTCATTCTGACAATTCCCGGATGACCCTCATGTAACATTTCCAAAACCTCTTTTTGTAGTTTTGCAGGAATAACCACCCTGTTACCCCACAAAATACATCCTCTTAACACAGATAATTCAGTTTGCCTGGATTTAAAAGATTGGGCAAGTTGAGGTAGATCTTGAAGTGGCCAACCTTTCTTAATCCAGCCTATAAAAGGAGCCAATAAAGTGTCTTTGGCAGTCCCTCTGGCAATTTCAGCAGCATGTACTGGAAGCTTGGCAACAGTTTCTAGAAAAAAGGTGTGAGTCTCAGGAACAGGGTCCTCAATGTGTGAAGGAAGTGGGCAGCGACTCAAAGCATCTGCGTGCCCAATGTCTTTACCAGGTCTGTGGATGAGTTTGTATGAATAAGCAGCAAGAAATTCAGTCCATCTCAGCATTCTTGGTGACAGGATCGTGAGCATTGGTTTGTCCCCTGCCACAATGCCTAAAAGAGGTTTGTGATCTGTGACAACAGTAAATATTCTCCCATATAGATACTCATTGAATTTCTTGACAGCTGCTACAATTGCCAAGGCTTCCTTGTCCAGTTGGCTGTAGTTCCTCTCTGCTTTAGTCAAGGTGCAGAGTAAAATGCAATAGGGCTTCCCTCCCGCTGGGAAGCATGTGGCTCAACACCCCCCCTACTCCAAAAGGGGAGGCATCACAAGTCAGAACAACAGGCAAGTTCTCAGAGAACTATATCAGTACAGAATCAGACGTGATTTGTCTCTTGATATTGTTAAATGCAGCTTGTTCCTTCCTGCACCAGACCCATGTAGATTTCTTGTCTAGCAACCTATGTAGGGTTCTGCAATAGTTGCCTTCTGAGATAGAAACGTATGATAGAAGTTAATGAGTCCCAAGAATGCTTGTAAATCTGTTTTGCATTTTGGCCTGGGGGCTTCTTTGATTGCCTGAACCTTTGGCCTCTGTGGGGTGGATGCCATGTTTATCTATCATGTAACCCAAGAATTCCACTTTATGTTCTATGTGTGCATTTTTCTTCTTTGACTTTTAACCCCCCTTTTTTGAATCTGATCAAGACTTCTCTGAGTCTCTCTTGTAACTGAGTGTCATTTTCAGCAGAAATTAAAACGTCATCAAAATAAGGCACCACCCCTGGCAACCCTTGTAACATTCTTTCCATAAGGCTTTGGAAGATGCCAGGTGCCACGCTTACTCCAAATTGCAACCTTTTGCATTTGAAAGCACCTCTATGGGTCACAATGGTTTGGGCTTCTGCAGTGGCATCATCAACTGTTAATTGTTGATATGCCTGTGCCAGGTCCAATTTGGCAAAAACTGTGCCCCCTCCAAGAGAATGTAATAAATGATGCACTACTGGAACTGGATATGCTCTGTTGTAGCATGGTTCAATGTCCCCTTGTAGTCTCCAGATTCTTACAGACCCATCAGCCTTGACTGGTGTGACTATGGGTGTCTCCCACCTGTAGTGGGCAGTGGGCTCTAAAACCCCTTGGGATATTAGTTTATCTAATTGTGCATCAATTTTTTCCTTTAATGCAAATGGAACCCTTCTGGGTTTTAAACAGATTGGTTGTACCTTGGGATCTATGTTAAAGGATATAGGGGTCCCCAAGTACTTGCCTAATCCGTCGCTGAAGACCTCTGGAAATTCAGACTTCAAGGCCTCTTCCCATTCAGTGTTGCTCACGTGATTGATGCCAGTCACCTCAATGCCCAGCGGTTTGAACCATTCAGGTCCCAGCAGACTTGGCCGGTCCTTGTCCACGATGGTCAGTGGTAGGCGCTTGGTGTGGCCCTTGAATTTCACGTTGAATTCTCTTGTTCCAACTACTGGAATCTTGTTCCCTTGGTAGGCTTTAAGAGTCAATGCTTGCTTCTTGAAGTGATTCTTTTGGATGTTAGGAAGTAGTCTGTGAATAGTGTCCCATGACACCATAGAAAGGTATGAGCCTGAGTCCACTTCCATTTGGCAAGGTCTTCCTTCAATAAGTACCTTGACATGCACTTTTCTGCTTTTTAAGGGTGATGAATGACCAATAGTTACTGTTTGATGAGTTTCATTCTTCCCATTTGCTTCTGTACTGTGCCCCATTTTCTCACTGAGGTTGTTAGGCTTGAATTCTTTGTCTTTGCTTGCAGCAAACTTCCTTCTGTTGGGTGGAGTTCTGGATGATTTGCAGACTCTTGCTAGGTGTCCTCTTTTATCACAACGGAGGCAAATGGTGTCTAAAAACTTGCATTCAGTGTGGGGATGGCTTCCCCCACAACCTCTGCAGTAGAAATCTTGCCTCTTTCTTCCCAGGTCTTTCTTTTTCCGCTCCATTCTGAGTCTGTAAATTCCTTCCTCCACCTCACTACCGTCTGACTCAGAATCTATTTGCTCACAATGAGTTGTTGTGGACTTTTCCACATCAGGATGGCTTGTGGCCTTGATAATCTTTTTCATGGCTGCTGCTGAGGACTTGGTAGCTTCTGCTGAAGAGGCTTCTTCTATTGCTTCTTTCAGCATGATCTTAGGTTTCATTAATAATTTGCTCTGCAGCACCTTATCTTTAAGGCCTAAAATGAAACGATCGCGCATGGCCTCCTCTAAACTGTTGAATTTGCATGCACCCCCAACATCTCTTAAACTTGCCACGAAGTCGTTTATGCTTTTGTTTTCCCCCTGATCGCGACGGTAAAACTCGTGTGTCTTAATGAGGCACGATACTTGTGGCGCGTAATGGGCTCTTAACAGCCTTTCCAGATCAGGCCAAGCCATTACCTTCACGTCTGCTGCTCCCGCGAGTGCCTTCGCCATCTTGAAAACTGCCGGACCGCAGTACATAAGGAAGACCGCCCTCTTCTGCTGCTCGGAAATGGCGGCAAGATCATTTCCCTCCAAATACATTTGGAAACGATTTGCATACGACTCCCAGTCTTCTGCCGTCGAATCGAACGGGGCTGGGGGGGTGTTCAGCGCAGCCATCTCGCTCTTCTTCTGTTCTGTGTTGCCTTATCTTCAGGGGAATCCCACCTTCGTCGCCAGTGTTATGTTTGCATGAAGAGACAGACACGGAGTGCTTCAAGCTCTTTTGTTTATTAGTGATTACAGCTCAGAACGAACCCAACTGGCTTTGCTGCGGCTGCTACTTATAGCCGGCAGCCGCAGTTGACAGCCAATCAGAGTGCAGGGTTTTCCCGCACTTTCTAAACCAATCATTTCCAACACTTTACAAGAACAATTCAAACTAAACCAATGATTTCAAACCTGCATACATAACAGTTTTTATTTGCTGTAACTTCATTAAAGCCAGAAGAGCTTTTCCAAGAAGAAGAAGAAGGCCAGTTGGTTAGTTTACATGGTTACTGTGAAGTCAGGAGACCTGAAGGAAACAATCAGATGATCTTGGATAAAGAGCAGAGAAATATTTCAGCATGATGATTATCAGGGGAAAGCTGACTTTTATTTGGAAGTTTTGAGTAGCAAATGCATAGAGAAGGCTGACTTGTTGCAAGGACAGATACCTGTTGAACTATCATATTTTCTAGTACTCTTATTGGTGTTCTAATGGCTCTTTGGACTCATCACACATTTCCTGTCCTTATTTTTCACTAATTTTGAACAGCTATCAAGTGAATACTTGATATCTCTAACAGCTGGCAAATCTCAGAGTTGGTCTTTGGTCAAAAAGTCACTATATTCATCACCCATGATGCCTTCATAGATTATCACAGCAGGGCATTATGGAAAATTTAAATGACTTCCCACCTGCTTCCATAATAAATACGCCAATACAGAATAGCCTTCCTACCACATAAAGGTAAAGGTAAAGCACATATGTGCCAGTTGATTCTGGCTCTAGGGGGTGGTGCTCATCTCCGTTACAAAGCCGAAGAGCCAGTGCTGTCCAAAGATGTCTCCATGGTCATGTGGCCGGCATGACTAACCACCGAAGGTGCATGGAATGCTGTTACATGCATCCAACTCCTTAAAGACACTTGAGCTATGACAGGCAACTTTTCAATCAAAATTAAGTAGCCAATCAATCATTTTCTTTTGATCATTGACAAGCAAAACGAAAGAGTCACAATTGATTAGAGTAGAACAAACCATGAAATCTTATAACAAGTGAAATGATAAGTTAAAGTTTAAGAAGTTGGACAGTAAAAATTATAATAAGGTATTATACAATTTACATAAGGCAATTAAATGTTTGGAATAATGGAATGGTAAAATTACTGATCACACATATATATATAGAACCACTATAATACTAAAAGTCATGGAAAAGTCATAATTATTACTATATCTAAAAAAATGCAGTGATGTAATGTGTATGGAAAAATAATATGTGAGTGATTATGGTTTCAAAACTAAAAAGAGTCCAATTATAGTGACTATTTTATCTATGTTGTTAAATTAACTCTGGCAGCTAATGAAAATTAAGACAGAAATAAAATTCAATTGATAGTAAGACATTGCTATAAATAATGACTAAATGAACAGCTGCAACAATAGGAGTTAATTTAACCTTTATTGGTTGAACCTTGAAATTTTGATTCCTGTCTTATTTCCTTTGTGTATTTGTTGTGTGATCCCTTCAACAACCAAATGGACTCATTTTTTTGCAATATAACGGGAAATATTCATTGCTTCATTTATTAATCATATTTGTAGGGAGCCTACTCAGAAAAACTCTGGGATCTCAGCAGACAGAAAAATGATAGGACTTTTTTCTCTATTTTAAATCCAGTCTCTCCAAAAGACTTCTGAGTTTATCTCAAGGAATTGTGACATTGCTCTTGATCATAAAGGAGCAAAACTATAGTTCATTGAGGAAAAAGATGATCCAGATTCCAGATAAACAAGAATACTGTAAAAAGTATATGTGGAAAAGTATACATGTCTTCATGATTGCTTTTGCAAACAATTTGCAAGAATATTTGCAATTTGAGGCAAAAATGAATGAATTTAAGATTGGAAGTCAGAAACTGAATGTGAAATTTGCCTAATTCCTGTCTATGGAGATTCTCAATCATCCAGATCATGGTTGTTGTCATGCAGGTGCTTTTCCAAAAGGCATCTGGACCAGTGGTGAGATTCAATTTTTTTTTACTATCGGTTCTGTGGGCGTGGCTTGGTGGGCGTGGCAGGGGAAGGATACTATAAAATCTCCAGTCAGAGGTGGTACTTGCCGGTTCTCAAGAACTGGTCAGAACCTGCTGAATACCACCTCTGATCTGGACTTTCTTGGTTTTTTTTTTCATTGAAAATGTTTTGCTTCAAATCATGAAGCTTCTTCAGTTTTTCAGACCTGAAGCTCCTAGGATGAGAAGCAAAATGTTTTCAAGGGGGAAAAAAATCAAGAAAATCCAGATGCCTTTTGGAAAAGTACCTTTGGGTTAACTAATTTATTCTGGATCTTCTATTAGATACAGTTTAAAGATCATGAACTTTATAAATTAATGATGTGTTGTATGAAGACATCATTGTACTATATATCTTATTGTCTGTCCTAAATGAGCTACTGGTCAGCAAGTAGAACCTGCAGCCCTAGCTTATTTTTCTTGCAAACAACATCAGAAAAGCTTAGACTACTTACAAATTCTTGAATAAAATATGGTAACTTTTATATTTGCCCTCTTCCTTCCCTACCAAAAGAGAGGGAGGTTATCCATTAAATTGTATAAGCTGCTCTCAGCTTAAAAATCACAAAGTTTTGCCCACACAGGAGGTTAAAAAAAGGGAACTGCAAATAGCAGGGAGTTACCCACCCCAAGATGGACTTATATAACCATTCCCCCAGCTGTGCAATGTTAATGTGCTGAACACACACACACACACACACTCTCACACACATGGAAAATGCAATGCAGCGCAACCAGTGTGGCATTTTTCAAAGTCTAAACACAACATATCTCAAAATAGCTTGCAGGGGAGGAATGTAAGCTCTCAAGAGCTCCGTTCATGTATAATGAAATGATAAAATACATTTTTTAGAAGGCAAGCACATTTTTCATCTGGCCAGTAAGAGGCATTTAAGCACTTCTGGTAATTTGTAACAGTCTAGTAAACTCACAAAGATTTTTCCAAATTAGAGTGCTGGAGAGTGAGTTAAATATGCTTTAGTACTACTAAGCTCATGCTATGTTCCAAGGGCAAATCTCTTCAAAAGGAGTCACCACACTATAAAAAACATGTTGAGACTCTAGAAAGGGTGCAGAGAAGAGCAACCAGGATGATTAGGGGACTGGAGGCTAAAACATACCATGAACGGTTGCAGGAACTGGGCATGGCTAGTCTAGGGAAGAGAAGGACCAGAGGAGACATAATAGCAGTGCTCCAATATTTGAGGGGCTGCCACAAAGAGTCAAGCTATTTTCCAAAGCACCTGAAGGCCAGACAAGGAATAATGGATGAAAACTGAACAAGGAGAGATTCAACCTAGAAATAAGGAGAAATTTTCTGACAGTGAGAACAATCAACCAATGGAACAGAAGTTGCCTTCAGAAGTTGTGGGAGATTCATCACTAAAAGCTTTCAAGAAGAGACTGAACTCCCATCTGTCAGAAATGGTGTACAGTCTTCTGCTTGGGTGGGGGGGTTGGACTAGAAGTACTACAAGGTCCCTTCCAACTCTGTTAATCTGTTAAAGAGTCTACATAGTTTTTTTTAAAAAGGAAGAATCAAAATCTGAAAGCAAAGAAAGTGAGGTGTGCTGTCCAGCCAGTTTAGAGTTAATGGGATTTGAGATAGGTAGTTAGGAATTGAGAGCTGTCCCCTTAAGGGAATGCATCATGGTAAATGTAGTTAAGGTATCCTGGGAAATGTAGTCCATGTCATGTGGTCACATCTGTAATCCTGATTGGTCACTAAATTGACCCTTGTTGAGTTGAGGGAGGCTCCCTCACTCTAGCCTGAATCCTATGCCATGCGGTCACTACAATCATCATCATGGTTATCATCATAGGGATGAGAGTTTAATATCTTTCTACACCACAATTCAGATATGCAAAGGATTGGACATTAAGAAGAACCTTGTCATAAATGTGAGTTGACAGGATGCCTGATAAACCAATAAAAAAGACTTTGCATAGATGCTTTGTGGAGTTGCTCTGTCTGCTTTATACCCATCCAGAGTGTAATAAGCAGATCATGAGGATTCATCTTCAGCTGGCATCTCCATTGCTTCCAAATTATTCCAAACTGTTTTACTTTTAGGATGATGATTTCATTATTGTGCAAACTGGGGGTTAGTAACCAAGAATGGACGACTGAGGGAAAATGACAATTAAAAGGTGGTTTTGTTGTAGCCATCAGGAAGGAGAGGAGTTTAGGAATCTATTCAACAGAATGAGTTGGAGTCCTTCCAAACACAGAAAAACTGTCCTGTGACATACAAAGAACTAAGCAAAATTATACCTACTACCATCTAAAGAACTCAGTCCCCATAAGATTTAGTTATGTAACTGCCCTATTTGAGCTCAGAACATGTGTTTGAATGACACACTCGTCAACACTTGGGGAAACAACACCTCTCCTCAGCTAAATTGAGCAGCAAGAGAGGTAGAACAGCAAAATCCCATTTGAAAGTGGGAAAGACAGATAGAAACTTACCCCTGGGCACTTGTATCTGACACATGTAGTATATTTTTATAGGAATCCTTCCTTGCACCCTTTAAATAAAATCCGTGTTAATGTGGAACTGAATTCCTGATGGTTTCATTGATACAGCCATAACATTTTTTGACAACAATACATATATATTCTTAGGAAAGGTAGATAAGGCGGGATCAAAAAGTCAGCACCCTCCTGAGCAAACTGATGTGCTCCAAATCCATTGGTGATGTCCATTTTTCTCTCCAAATTCATGGAGACCTAACCCTAAGGGAATTTTGCCCCCAATGGGATTTTCCTAAGAATTTTGCCAGGAAGTCTAGGCAAGGCAGGATAGAAAAGTCAGCACCCTTCCTAAGCATATTGACACACTATGAATCTGTTAGCAAAGTTCATTTTACTCTCTGAATCTCCAAAGGGATTTTCCCCATTTCCCAGGAAATGTAGAAAAGGTGCAGTCAAAAAGTCAGTGCCATCCTAAGCATACAGACATGCTCTAAATATGTTGGCGATGTCCATTTTGCTCTCCAAATTTATGGAGACATAACCCTAACCCTAAGTAGACTTGCCCCCTGATGGAATTTTCCCATGGCTTTCCCCAAGAAACATTCATAAAGCCATATCAAAAAGTCATTACTGTCCTAAGCATACCTACACACTAGGAATTGTAGGTAAGGTGGGCTCATAAAGTCAATGCCTTCCTAAGCATACCCATGTGCTCCAAATCCATTGGCAAAATCAATTTTGCTCTTTTAATTCTTAGAGATCTAACCCTAACCCTAAGTGGATTTCGCCCCCTCCAATGTATTTTCCTATGAAACGTAGATAAGGCAGGCTCAAAAAGTCACTGTCCTTCTAAGAATACCTATGCACTATGTATCTGTTAATCATGTCCATTTTTATCTCTAAATACATGGAGACCTAACCCTAACCCTAAATAGGTTTGCTCCCAATGGGATTTTCCCAGCTCCTACTCAGCCATGTCAAGGCCAATGGACAACATATGGCTTCTCAATATTTTGCTGCAACTGCCTATCCCAAAAAAGTTCTGCAAAAAATCCCCTCTGTAACCATATGAGATAGGTATGGTAAACATTCCTCCACCATCATCTTTTGGTCTTTCCCGGTCATGTTTTTTAACATGGCAACTGGTCTTCCTTGATGGCATTGCCCAGAAGCACACCTGTGGAGGTAAGTTGGCGCAAAGAGCAGGCAGAGTTTCACTAGTGTTGATTTTTATATTCTCATCAGGAAGGAGCTTGCACCAAACTGGATGAAGACATCTTGGATATTCCATTAGATGATCCAGATGCCAATGCAGCTGCTGCCAAGATCCAGGCCAGTTTCCGTGGCCACATGACTAGGAAGAAGATTAAGGGGGGTGAAATTGAACGCAAAAGCAAGGACCCCGAGTGTACAAGCAGCACCCGGACTGGGGACTTGCGCAATGGAGATTAAGCAGCCTGGTAAGGATTCTCCTCATCTCTTCCTGGTAACAAATAATTTCAGACTATTGTGAGATGGCTTTTCCAAAGCAGCTACTATATCCTACTGTTCTTTTTGTCCCCACAAAAAAATAACCCCGTGAGACCATGATAGACTGGCCAGAATGAAAAGCTCAACACCTGTGATTCATTCTTACATCTAATTGGCCCACCAGAGTAGGAAGGCAGGGAATGCTGTGGGCCCCAACTATCAACATCTGGTGGGATCTAGCAGAAGGACCTTCTCTGTGGTGGTTCCCTCTGTTCGGAATACCATTGCCCCAGAGATAAGACCAGCCCCTCCCAGTTGCTTTACCACAAAGCCTTGAAGACGTGGTTTTGAAGCAGGCTCAGGGACCCAATTCAGAGCCAATCAAATGACTTGGTTTATTAAGGGGTGGGGAGGTGAATTTTAACTGGATTTTTCAATGATGGAGTCACTGTGTGTGAATTGGGAAACTATATAAATTTCTTTAATAAATAAATAATACCAATAAAAGAGAACATTTGTAGCTCAGGAGTCTTTGGTGCTCTGAACTGTGGAGTCTTTGGTGCTCTCTGAGCTTGGTTGCTTTCTTCCAAACATTTCATTACCCAACTAGGTAACATCATCAGTGTTAAAAAAACAACAACAACCAAGCTCAGGGAGCACTGACCTCACAAATAAAGAAATAAACAAACAAATTCTAGTTTGCTGTAATGCATACAACTGGAGAAAGATTTGTATCGCAGCATATTAAAACATAAGTGCTACTGGGGTCACAAAATCTTATTTTTCAAAGCCATTCCCCAAATTGGCTACCTGCCCATGGTATCTATTTCTGTACACTAGAAACTTCTAGGATTTTTCCATAACAAAAATGTTCATCTTCCTTCCTGCTCAGTTTATTTTTTTCTTAACAAAAAGCAACAGCATTGAGCCTCTACACACAAAAGAACATTGAGATACTGTAAAACGTACTGAGGGATGTGTTACCCGCAACTCAGGTCAGCTTGAACTGAACTCGTGAACCACCACAACAAAGAAATCCTTCGTGATTCTTACATAAACAAGAGCAAAGAATGCACGATGAACAAGCCATGCGGGTGAGCTTGTCCTAGGTGTGCATCATCAGTTGATAATCTGGGGCAGGGGTCTCGCAGGAATTGAGATCTGGAGGGAAGCAGGCTGAAAAAAACTCTAGCTTAGAAGGCTTTGCCCTACATACTTAGCCGGAGTAAGGCTCAATTGTCCCTCCTACCTCTGGCTTCTATGGCAGGAATGTGTATTTTACAGCTCCTGGGTCACATTTGACCCTTTGGCTGCCCCTTCCTGGCCCGTGTAAAGTCAATCAGAAATTGGAAATAAAATGTAAATAAGATGTAGTATGCACTCCAGTGGTGGTATTCTATTGGTTCGGCCCGGTTCTGCTGAGCAGCGGAGACCGAACTGGTTCTCTTCACTGCTCTGCTGTTGGGCCCACCCGCTCGCCTGGGCTCCCATGCTCACCTTTATCCTCTGAATTTGAACCCAGCTGCTTTGTGCGGCACAGCAGAGTGCTGTGCGGCACAGCAGATTGCTGCACGGCAGCTGCTGAAGCGACCGGGAGAGTGCAGGCTTGCAGGAGGCAAGTTGGAACGACTCTGAGCCTGCGCAAATGCCTCTGCCTGTGCAAAGTGTGTGTTTGGCACGCACGTGCACACAAAGTGTGTGCACACATGCAAAGCATGCCCACCAAGCCACACCCACCAAATCGGTGGTAAAAAGATTTGAATCCCACCACTGATGCACTCTTACCAGTAGCAGCTAATCCAAACCATATAATTTATTGCTTTTTTAAAATAAAGTGATAACATTAATATTGAGCAGAATTAAGTTCAGCCTATTGGTTCAACCCTCCACACCAGTCCCAGTTTTTCATGTGACCCCATGGAAAAATGAATTCCCCATCCCTCTTCTATGGGCTGCACGGAGACAAAAGCTATGGATTCCATACCTAGTGGAACTTTCCACAATGGTTGTCCCATTTTCAATTTCCTCTGCTTACTTCATCTCCTGTGCTGTTCTTCAACTTTTAGTGAGCTTGTACAATACCCTTGTGCACCTACCAGTACCGTCTGCAATGAGGACATGGGTCAAGAGGCCAAGCTGGTAGCTACAATCGTGGGGCTGATGCCTTGCCCTTTTCACATGCTTTCTTTTTTTTACATACCATCTGGACATTTTTTTGCCCTTTATCACTACAGTGTTGATTTAACAACAGCTGGAAAAAAGGTTGTGAAATAGAGTTGGTCATATAAGTGGCCTGCTTTATGGACATCATCATGACTTAAAACTGTAATGGGTAGGTTCCATTACAACTGTAAGTCGAGGACTGCCTGTATTTAGTTCGGTGAAAAACAGATGTTCTGCAGGCTTATTGGAAAGGTTTCTGGCAGAGCAAATTCTCTCCTGTTTCCCCTGCTCTCAGCTGAGGTGGCCAATGCAATTCTGCCCTCAGCTGTTCTTTGTCTGCTGACTTTAAATTAGCAATATCTCTCAAGCTGTGACAATGATGGATTAATGATAAGGTTGGCTGGATCTCTGTTTCTCTTCTTGGTGCAATTAATGCCTTTGAGCAGTCAACTAATAAGAGGGTCTACTATTTTTAAAAGGCAAAACACACTTTTAATCTTTGAGGGCCATGTGGGGCTAGTGGATTACAGTCTAGGAAGCAGACAGAGCTAAGGGAAAACTTATTTGATCTAATTATAAATCTAGTTCAAAATAAAATGAATTACAGAAGCAAATACAATTACCTTCCTTTCTGTAACATTCAAGATAAAAGAGGTCACAACTTTAGAGGGATGTTGGAGGTCTCGAAGAGGAGTACTGAAGATTCCAGTTGTCCACTTCTACATTGCTACATTACAAAATTCTGTCCAATGATAAATTATCATTAATGGTTTCAGGGTGGGATAAATTAATCAGATGTGGGTGACGTAGCTAGTGAAATAAGGGAGCTCAAAGTCCTCTATGTTCTTGTAAGAGATGGGAAATCTTGAACCATCTGCTGCATCTTCTATCTATAAAACAAACTTTGTATGAAATTCTGAGTTCTGGAGCCTTTTCACCTAATAGTTTGTGGGATGCAACTGATCTTCAAGACATTTGATCTCCAAGATTATCCAAATCTTCCTTAGAAACCATTTTTGATTATTGTGAAATAAAGGAAGACATCACTTTCTTCCCACCCTACAAATCTGGAGGAAACTCTTTTGAAGTTTTGACATGTGATTAAAAAAATCAAGGTGCTTTTTAAACAGTCTTCTCCAGTTAGGATGAGACAATTAAAGTACTATGTTGAACTGGGCAGTAAGTAATTCAGTTGCTGAATATTCTATTTTCTAGGACAATGGGGCTGGATGTCAAAATAAGGACAGTTTTAGAATGTCTGGTGGTTGCTGCTTTCATTGGAATGACAAATGGAATGGTCAGATGTCTCACACAAGCTCTGTCCTGCAGGAAACTTTACACCAATCAAGTAGAGAACCAACCTTCCTGACAGTTAGAACAATTAATCAGTGGAGTCTTGCCTCCAGAGATTGTAGATGTTTTTGAGAAGAGACTGGACAACCATTTGTCTGAAATGGTATAGGGTCTCCTGCTTGAGAAGGGGGTTGGACTAGAAGAGTTTCAAGACCCTCCTAACTCTGTTATTCCATTATTCTCAGTGCATGAAGAAAAGATTCAGGCTTATATCAGGGTGCTAGAAGATGGTTTTCATGAGTTTTGTCCCCATATTGAAATGTTCCAACCAGTGGTGGGATTCAAATATTGTTGCCACCGGTTTGGTGGGTGTGGATTGGTGGGCACGCTTTGCATGCGTGCACGCACTTTGCGTGCACGCGTGCGCCATTTCTGCAAGTGCAGAGGCATTCTAACTCACCTCCTACAAGCCTGCACGATCCCAGTCACTTCAGCAGCTGCTGTGTGGCACTCTTCTGGCCGCGCAAAGCAACTGCGCTTCAAATTCAGAGGATAAAGGTGAGTATGGGAGCCCAGGCAGGCGGGTGGGCCCAACAGCAGAGCGGTGGAGAGAACCAGTTCAGTCTCCACTGCTCATCGTTCCTACCGGCTTGCCAGAACCGGGCTGAACCGGTCGAATACCACCACTGGTTTGAACCTTTTCAAAGGCATTGTCAAAACTGCAGAGCTAAAAGAGGCCTCCAGATGAGGACAATATGGAGCTTTAGCTGGAATGGATGAGGAAGAAAAGAGGACGTTGGAAAGGAATGAGTTATACAAACCGACATACAATATTGTCTTAGGATGTAAAAATTAATTGACTTGGAGGCTATTTTGTCCCAAAGCTTTACTGGGGCAGTTCTCATAACCCAAACAAATGCTCAATCATCAATACACAATAGCAAAGTGGGTTTTTTTGTGGGTTAGTGTGATCTTAGCTACTTGGGACATTAAGCGTGATTTTAAAGGAATCCTACGCAATATGTAAATCAAGTTGTAAGTTTTTGTCTAGATGGGAATGATGCCTGTCCAGCATGCAATTTTTGGCACTCTCAGAACTAATTCTGCAATCTGATGGCCATATTTTTTTTGCATTTTTTCAAATTTTATAGCTTCATCTGAAATGGTACACATTAGAAAGGCAGTATAGAGCAAGGTATAGGTTGCATTGGAAAATAAGTACATCTCTGAAAAGAACTAATATCAAGGTATCAAGCATACCTTATGTGCAAAAATAGTACTTCAGTATTGTAGTGGTGAAGGCACCAGGCTAGAAACCAGGAGATGGTGAATTCTAGTCCTGTCTTGGCCACCAAACCAGCTGGATAACCTTGGACCAGTCATTATCTTTCAGTCCTAGGAAGGAGGCAATGGCAAACCACTTCCAAATAACCTTGCCTAATAGTAATAGCACTTATATACCACTTCACAGTGCTTTATAGCCCTCTCTAAGCAGTTTACAGAGTCAGCCCATTGCCCCCAACAATCTGGGTCCTCATTTTACTGACCTCAGAAGGATGGAAGGCTGAGTCAACCTTGAGCCGGTCAGAATTGAACTGCCAAACTGCAGCCAGTGGTCAGCAGAAGTAGCCTGCAGTACTGCATTCTAACCACTGCACCACCTCAGCTCATACTGCTCTTCCCTGGCAATCCCACCCCACCAAAAACCTTATCGATTTTTCTGTTTGAAATGATTGCATCGTACTCCATCTTCAAAGAAGCAAGCTAAAACTGAACTGTTTTTTTTTTTTGAGAAAGAAGAAGACATTTTGCTTCTCATCCAAGAAGTTTCATCAGTTTTTTATTTATTTTTATTGATTTATAATACAAAATGCAAAAATGCAAAAGAAAATAGTAGGAAAGATAGGGGAAGGAAAAGGAAAGGGAAAAGCGCAGGAAAAAGGGGAAAAAGAAAGAAAAGGCCAATTGACTTCTGACTCCCTTTGGTGCAGAAGAATAAGATAATAACATTAAACCTCAATTTTTTACTTTTACATAATAGTATAAACTAGATGTTTCCATAACAACAAATCTATCTACTTGGTAAAACCCAAAGTCAAAGTTTCATTTTTGTCCACCTTGAGCACAAAGTCCAGAAGTGGTTTCCAAGTAGAAACAAAAGTAATTGTGTTTATTTAAAACAAGCAGCCAAGCTTCATCAGTTCTGATGGCAGGTAGAAATGGAAGGATATGTTTTCTTCTTCTTCCTCAAAGAAAATAACAGTCCAATTGCCTTTTGAAACAACTATGACTGAGAGTTTCCACAGACATCAAGCAAGCTAAAAGATGCGTTGCACAATAATAATTAAAAAAAAAACTCTTGGATTGCTTCAATTATGGGGGGAAAATACATCCAAGTCACACGGTTCCCCCCTCAAGTATTCAAATTCCTTGTATATATCAGTGGCTCACACACTCGCTGTAATTGCATAGGCTTCGAGCTTCTTACAAAACTGATGTACTCCAAATTACAGGTACCAGTTTGCAGGGGTAGAGAAGCATTTGAAGAAAACAAACCTCTTGGTTGGTAGACCAATTAAGATATTATTCAATGCAAAGAAGAAGAAAAAAAGCAGCTGCCCCTGTGTTTTTTGTCTTTGAAAAAATCTAGAGACAAATTTGCTAATAAGCTGCTATATACGTGCTGAAAAATCCAAGCAAGGATAGATTGAAAGTAACTGGTGTGGATTGTTGACCAGTGAAAATGTCCATTTATGAGAAGGAAGAGAAGAAACCACTGACATGGTCACTTTGTCCAACTAAGGGCAGGAAATATTTTTAGAGGTGGTGGGGTGGGCACAATTCCCCCACCCTTTCTCCCCCAGTGACCAAGGGTTCCAGAGGATGGGGAGTTGAAATTATGGGTTGGCTCTTAGAGCTGTTTGAGTTTTGGTAGCTGGGCTGGTAGTGGTAGTTATATTTTGCAAAGGTGCCTTAAGCTTATTGCAAACACATACTACTCTCTCTCTCTCTTTACTATATGATCTTTTGACAGATTAACAAATAAATCACTAGTCTGGAAACTCTCTCTCTCCTAGTTTTCACGTAGAAGACAAATCCTACACACTGGTAGTTAGCATGGAAACCAATAGTAACTCCCCAACGGAGATGAAGGGACTGGGTTGCAATGTGAATTCTTCCATAGCAACACCAGCTCAAATTTTCTCATCAGCAGAGTCTATTTTTAAAGGCTGGCAAGAATAAAGTACATAAAGGAGTAAATCAACATTATAGGTAGAGCAAGAAATTTTAAACACAGCAAAGGATTATGCTGCCATTATTCTAAAGGAACTGCATTTTAATGAGCATGTTTGTTGTGCACATTTGCTTTGAAGAACTCACACAAGATGGGTTTTTCCCCCTTTCCCTCTCCATCCTTTTTTCCTTTTGTGGTCTGTTAAATTTTAAATTCAGAAGAAAGGATTTAATTTTCTTTATTTTATTTTCGCATAACAAGCTAAACCAGCACCAAACAGGGACAGGAGGGTTTAGTGCAGGGGTCCCCAAACTTGGCAACTTTAAGACTTGTGGACTTCAACTCCCAGAATTCTCCAGCAAGCCGACTGGAGAATTCTGGGAGTTGAAATCCATAAGTCTTAAAGTTGCCAAGTGTGGAGACTTCTCGTTTAGTGCAATGCATGAATTCAGTCCCAGTTGCTCACTTGTTCACTCCATTCACACACTGCCCTGTATGAGTTGTTATTTTCAGCCTAATGTTTTGCATAAAGTTGGCATCACATGAGCTAGACGTATGGATCAATTACTATCTGCGGATAGCAATCCTGGTGGTGGGGAAAGTAGGCCAGAATAGAGCAGCAATAAAACATTCAAGTATTTGGAATAGAAACAAAAAACAAAAACAGCAAGACCAAAGCATCTCCCACCCACTTTAATTCTATCCCATCTGGGAGATTTTAAACTTTGGATAATTTCAGCAATTAACTAAAGCATTTTAGTTATTAATATTTTAACAAATGTTTAACAGCACAACTGTGAAGAAAGATAGAAAAAACAACCAAAAGAAGAAGAATTTATATGTTGGGTATATTTGAACAAAAATTTTCAAAATTAGGTTAATACTTCATATAAAATAACCATAACTGTTATTGGAATCAAATCAATAATCAATAAGTGGCAAAAGTAACCAATATGTAAGATTCATCAGACTAAACAATTAAAATGTCTATCATATTTCAGAGATCCCTCCTTATAACTAAACAAATTTATTTATTTAGCACAGGGGTCCCCAAACTTGCAACTTTAAGACTTGCAGACTTCAACTCCCAGAATTGCCAAGTGTGGAGACCTCTGATTTAGCATATGGCATGTATTAGCCAGGGATCACCGAGGTGGCTGGCTTCCTCTGTGAAAGGATTTTGGGGGGGGTAGTGTTATCTTTACTCATGGGATCCCTGAATGCAAGTAGGCATTTGGGGGAGGCTCCATTCTTATCCCTATGCAATTTATTCGCTCTTGGGAATCGAACCGCTGAGCTGCCAACCTCAGCAATGTGCAAGCCCAGCATCTTATCACGTGAGCCACCGTGACCCCTTACTAAAAAAAATTAAAGCTAATATTTCAAAACCTTGTATGAAGAGAATCCTGGTGTTCAGATATAGTACAACTTTAAGATGTGTGGACTTCAACTTTCAAAATTACCCAGCCTGGCTGGGGAATTCTGGGAGTTGAAGTCTACCCATCTTAAAATTGCCAAGGTTGAGAAACACTGGTTTTACTGTGTTTTGTTTAGTTGTTAAGGCACCATGCTAGAAAGCATGGCATGAGTTCAAATCCTGCCTTAGCCATGAAAGTCAGCTGGGTGATTTGGGACCAATTCTTCTCCCTCAGCCTATCCCAAGGAGGAAGATGGGGAAATATATTCTTCTCCTTGAGTTATTTTTAAAAATAATAAAGGCAGGATACAAAAAAAATTAATATCTCTCCAACCATCATTAAGGCTGAGTAGTTTACAGTCCTAAACTCAAATAAGTAATTGATATTAACACACGCATATTAAGAGTCAAATAGTCTTGTGGCGAGGAACTATAAAAGCTAATATAATTAGCACATATACACAGGAGGCATCTCCTTCAATTTATCTCTCTCTCAGATTTTGATTGCTTTCCTAAGTGCCAGTAACATTTGGGCAAGTTGGCTCTCCAGGCGTATGCTGTTCCAGAGAAAAGGGGGCAGCCATCAAGACTCTGGATAGGGCTGGAATTAAGGGAACAGTTTTTTTTTTCTATGAGATTATTATTTATGTCTTACACACTATAGTTTTCATGTGTTTCCCAAAGAAAAAAAAACTATGCAATCAGTTTTCAACAATCACATTCAAAGAACCCATTACTATTTCTGGTCTGGATGATCACTGGGAATTACAAGAAGGTACTTCTAATTCTTTGCATATACTTAGCGATCACCTGAAATTTTGCAAGTCCATTCTTGGAAGGTCTTGGAAGATGTTTATGAAATCAGAGGTTCTTCTGGTTTAGGACAATGTGGAGGAAATGTACTTTGGATATACTTGGTTATGCTTCTCTAATCAAACAGTTTAAGGTGCAGGAGAATGGAATACTTTTTTCCTGCTGTACTGTGATGGAATTTATGTCCAAGTTTAGCTTGTTTAATGCAAAGACTGTTCATCTTGTCTAGAATTGTTTCTCTATATTTTCCAACAAAGTCTGTTCTATGCTTGAGTTTCATTTGCTACGTGTCAATTAAAACACTTGGTCTATGCACAAACACATATGTCTCCATCTTCCCTATCAACCTTTTTGTCCAGGAATGCGAAAGGAGAAAAACATAACTCAGAATGTAAAATTTTACAAATAATGCTTTCTACTTGTCATTTTTTTAAAGTGAACGCAGGCATGGCCTTTTCAGAAACAGATTGTTTTTGATGACTTTCCTTGTTAAATAGACAAAGCCATTTCCTGTTGTACTTTGAAACACAAACCTCTGTTGGATTATTCTTTTTTTCACCCTGTTTTCATATTCATAAGACAATTCCCCCATCCACCCCCAATAAACACATAAATAAAGCCAAATAAAATAATTAAATTGTAAGTGATATAGTAAATGCAGCAAAATAATGTTTAAATGTTTTGGGACATCTTTTCCCATTCATCAGTGACTTTAAATAGTTTTTAAAACATGCTTGCTCATTGATCAGTGATTTGGATGACCCAACTGTAGCACTTGGTAAACCATAATTTATGGTTTGTTGTTTGAATAAAACCTGCCAACTGTGGTTTATTCAATATAAGAAGGTTAAAGAAATTATAGCTTAGCATCCTGTATATGTCTAGCATATTAATTATGGCCATTGATATCCAATTATTTGCCATTGGATACCCTGAAGGGAATCTTCTGTTTTTCCAGCTCAGTTGTGATATCGTGGAGGTATTCACTTAGCTCTAAAGCAGGGGTCCCCAACTCCCAGTCCTTGGACCGGCACTGGGTCCCAGCATGCCAGCAACCGAGCTGCACAAATAAGCAAAGCCCCATCTGTGGAATACAACCCGAAACCATGCCCTCTCTGGTCCATGGAAAAACTTCTCCATGGAACCGGTTCCTGGTGCCCAAAAGATTGGGGGCCACTGCCCTAAAGGAACCCCAGTGCTAACCAGAAGATCTGGTGCAACAAGGTTTTAGTTTTTGTTCCCTAAACTTCTTAGTTTATTTTGATTGTTCTATCTAAGCAACCATCAGAGAAAATGGAACTGAGATTCAAAAGGGTGCCCCCTCATCCCTTAATGAAAGACAGTCTGGAAGGGCTGATTTACAGGAATCCTCTCAAGGCAGTACATAATATCCTTCTCGAGTCCCATCGGATCATCCTTCATCCCAGAAAAGAGGATCAATGACCCTGCATTAAAGCTGCCAGGGCTTTCTGGGCAAGCCAAAACAGCAAGATCTTGAAAGCAAGGCAGAGCAGAGCAGTTGACAGTTGCCATCTGCTAGTCGGTGACAAGAGCCAAACATCCTCCAAGCCTACACTTCCTCTGCAAATGTTACGTCCCAAATCAGCTTCCACATCCTTCTTCCCTCCCCTCCCCAGAGACACCCAGTTCTTCAGAGGATGCTTCCTGCACACTCCATCTTTTCCCCTGCCTTTCTCCAAAACTAACTGTCCTTTCCAAACGACATGAACACCAAATCCATTCCTCATGGGGAGCATCGGGTACAGTCAGTCCAAGCTTGGAGAGACAAATGATTCTTGGCCAGAAGACAAAGTCATTCTTGACTGCCCAGATTGCTATGCAAGTTGTTGTTGTTGTTATCTCAAATACCAGATTCAAGTGTATCTGTTTTTCTTTCCTTCTACAGGGACTAGAGAAGAAATGGAAGGAACCATAGCATCCAGACGGGTTCCTGCTGGTCCCCTTGAATTCACCCTCTGCTTCCAGAAGAACCATCCTATTGTCTGAGCACAGGACAGACACGGTCTTTTCTTTTGGACTGATTTTGCTTTCAGAACCTTTACCACTGCCCCTTCTCTTAAGAATACTGGTATCTCTTCTCTCTGCCTTTTCTTCCTGCACAGATCCCAGGATTCCCCTTGGTACTCATGTCAGTCAAAACATCCACCCCCAAAACAGAGAGACTATATTGGTGCAATATATAATAATTACACCTTTACTTCTTGGTTGAATCTATTGCCCGTTAGAATCTCTTGGTCTTTTATACCTGCTCTTCAATTCTTTGCTATTTCCCATCCATCCAATAGTCCCCGTGAGGCAGTGGGCCTTTATGGCAGAGTCCTGAATTCTAAGCAAGATGGGCAGTGGAGAAAAGTTTTTTTTAAATAGATGTGGTTTGGGCTTTTAGGTTTATTTTCATGAGCGGTCAATAGAATTTGAGACAGATGATAAGGTAGTTTCTTGCCTTGTCTAATGGGATTGAAGACAGACATAAGCCACTATTCTAGGCCCCAAAACAAGATTCCCAACCTTCATTTTAACAAATTATATTATAGATTATTTTTACCAAAGTGTAATAGGAGAGAGAAAAATAGATTGGCAATACTATAGACACTAGCCAATAGATGGCACTTTTCTCCCTTTTTCTTCTATACATACTGGGAGAGATCATAACTAACATTCTGCCATCCCATCCCTTAATTCACAAATATACACCCATCCCTCTCCACTCCATTTAAAACATTGTGTCTGCCTTCACTACTGATGGTGGCGAGTTTTGCAAATGCCACAGAACCCTTCAGATGAAGCCTGTTTCTCAGAAATCTCTTTCCATGCTGCCTTTATCTGTCTGAAAGAAAGAGAAAAAGCAAATTGTGGTCCACCTCCAGCCAGAAGAAGAATGCCATTCCTTGTGTAGTGCAGACTGGTGTTCTCCCAACCTCCCTCTTGCACGTTGCATGCTAGTTTATTCCATTGTATTCAAGACTTCTATGCTTCCTTTTAGAGATGTTGTGTAGATGACTTCCCTTTGATCCACCCAGTTGTTGTAGAAATATTCCCTTTCATCAGTGATTTGAAACAGAGATATTATTAATCCTTTGGGTGTCTCTGGTTGTTTTCCTAGTGCCGTGACTTCTTTTTTCAAACCAACAGTAGCTGTAGGATGGTCACTGCTTCCCAGGACCTTTGAGACGGGGGACATGGTGACCTCTCAGCTCATTCACTTTTACTATCTGCAATTGGCCTTCAGGCTCCTCATCTGCATGGATCTGAATGGACAATTGGTGGCTAAGATCTTTTTCCCCAGTGCAAACCACTTCTTACAGCCCTAAGTTTGGGAAATGCTATTTGTATTCAAACATTTTGACTGCCTGTTTTGCTGATAATATGTTCAGTCTCCCCCCCCCCAATCACTCAAAGCCTCCTGGATCTTGCTTTGATAATTGCACTACAGCTTCAAATGATCCCGTTGGGCTTTATAGATGAGAGGGCTCTAATCTAGCAATCCAAAGAACAGCCCAGGTTCCCTGATTGGCTAGCAGCTGAGAAAAGAAAGACCGCCTCAACTTTTTCTTCAGTGCCTCTAAGAGTGCATGTTCATCCATGTTACCCCTAGGTATAGACAGTCACTTTATTGCCAGTGGTGCTGGTGGAACTGGAACTGGAGAAAGAGTAAGGTAGAAGCATTCATGCCAACATTCTCCTTTGCATTCTCTGTGCCACAAGGAAGAATGGCAAACTCCATTTAGTCAAGTCACTACAAGACGCAACTAAGGCCATGTAGGAAATGGCCTTTTCTCATTCAGCCTTCACTTGACTCACGCCCCGTCCTCTCCTCCCACTTGTGAATACTCTCCTGCTTCCCTTAGATCTTCACTCTCACCCACCGACAGTTTGGCAGAATCTGCTGCCCTTTGTCCTTTTTTAGTATCTCTCTCTCTTTCTCTTTTTGCACGTGGTGTCTTCTACTAAGATGGAATGTCAATAAAGAATGTTGTTATGTAAAACAAGAGTACCGAGGTCTTTAGTAGCAAGTATATATTTTAATTAAACTCTTCCAGGCAGATGTAAAAGGGTGAAGCTGGGAAGAAAAATGGGGACCTTACAGCAAAAATCAGAATCCAGCAAAGGTCAACTTTCACAGTTTTTATTTTTATGGAATTTATGGCAATTCCTACATTAGTAGAATTTGGAACAAGAGATTTGGTGGCTACCTGTAGCAACTATGAGCTAAAACTGAACTTTTAATCTCCCATTCAACATTTAAGAACTTTTCCTCTTCATTTCCTGGAGATGGTTCTGAAACATTATTGATGTCTAATTCCAAAAGAAGGCTTTTTTAATTGCAAATATCTTTTTTCTCATGGCAACCAAGAAGAATAAAGGGCTCTAAGATGATTTAAGAGTCAAACAATGTGAGATGCAGAAAAGCATGGACCTGGAATCCACAATGGGAAATACCTTTTCTGTTCCCAAAAGAATCCCTATTAGGATTCTTTTATTAGGGATACAATAAGTCCACATTCTAATGCCACAGCCATTCATTATGATGGGTGAAGGGGAAACAAACTGAAATCTTTATGTTAGCTTTTGATAATGAATAGGAGTTTTGAGTGTTGATATACATCCCTACTTTTGCTTTATAAAACAGCAGTCCACACAAAACTGCAAAGGGACATCCCATCCTACATATGAGGGGAAATGATTGTTTGCACTTTTGCATTTATCTTAGATACATGTTAGAAAGTGAAAAAATGTGTGTAACTTCCATTTCTCTACTCTTTGCATTTCAAGTCAAGTTCAGACAATTGTAGTTTCCAAACCATCCCAAAGGACAATTTCATGTAGAACATTTGCAGTATGGAAAGTTGCTGCAACATTCCTCTCTTATGCCATGTACTCCTTCCCTCATGAGTGACCATGTCCCTTAAAAAGAGCCAGAGATGCAGATCAAAGAATAACTCCCCAGAAATGAAAGTTAAACAGTAACTTCCATTCTGGCTCCAGGCATTCACCCCATGAAAAGTTGGGAGCAGAAGAATCTACAGTACTTCTTCTGTTGAACCACATTCTTACTAGCATAGAAGATAGAGAGAGACTTTTGCACACTCAGTCTAGCTAAGAAATAACAAATAAAGTTGAAATTCAGATTTTTTTTCTTTTTTATGCGGATGGTTACATTTTCTTGACCTAACCTGTCCAAGGACACATACCAAAAGCAAACAGTACCAAGCATCACAAACAAATAAAACTTAACCTGCAGGAAAGTAGCTTAACAGATACCAATGGAGCAAAAGGAGTGGTAGGTAATGGCCACACAACACAGATGGGATGAGTTTTTCAGATGAACCCTACTTTCACTGCAGTAAAACAAAGCTGGCCTTTTAAGGGGAAAAAGAGAAATGCAAATTCAGACTATGAAGTTCTTTAGGTGGGATTTGGTTGTACTTGCTGATCCAGATCTAGAAGACACATTTTCCAGGAGTTGGCTTTCTGATTTACTGTCCCTTCTCTCCTTGGGGTTGAAGATTCCAGGAGCTGTGGCATCCTCCCTTGAGAGAGAAAGAGAAAAAGAAAGAGAGAGAGAGAGAGAGAGATTAGTTGACATCCAGTACTTTAGGTTTTAATCTTCCAAGAAACTCTGATTTTCAACCAGTTTTAAAAGATATGGTTAGCTTTAAATATTATTATTATTATTATTATTATTATTATTATTATTATTATTATTATTTTGACTTGTATGCCGCCCCCTCTCCAAAAGGACTCGGGGCGACTCACAACTAAAAACACAACAATAAATAATTACCTAAAAAACCAATTAAACAAGGTACAAATCAAATAGAAATTTTAAAACCCCAAAGTTAAAACACAATCAACCCCACCCCCAGGAGGTCAGCACAGCCTGGACTGCGCAAATAGCCAGGTCTTTAAATCGTGGTGGAAGGTGCGGAAATATTGGTTGGCTTCCAACTCTTTGTGATCCATAGTTCATCTGAGAAAGCTATACAGTATTCTCTATACTTCCTACTGATCTGCTGATATCAGTGTTCTTCACAGGTGCTACCACCACATATTGACTGAAGAAATAGGCAAAAAAAATATTCAGAGGCCAGTCCAAATGATATTGGTGCTGAAAGAAAGCATAAGCATGATGTTTCAACCTATGTACCAAAGATAAATTTAAAGACTGCTTTGTGCTGCTCCATCATCAAATATTAGGAAGATGTATGATCCTAGCTCTGGTTTCCCTCATTCAGATTTATCTAAAGTTAAGTCAATTTTAGGTTTTCAATATCTATTTGTTTTTTTCCCCTTTTAACCAGTTAGCTCCATCTACTGAAGGCTAGCACAAAATAATCACCAAGGAAAGCAGACATGGCATGATAGAATGATCTGAATAGCAATACATGAACAGATGGGAGGTTATTTTTCATGCATGCGTCTTCTCACAAATTGAAGGAACTGCCAAATGATGGGTTTCCATAGCGTCTAAATTAAAGCTATCATGCAAGAGCTTCATCCTTTTTTTCTCTTTGCAGACTTACTCTAGGGGGAAAATGATGGAGGAAGTGATAAGAAAAGACAGGTGATTTTCTGGCAGTTTTTGCAAAAAAAAAAAACCTAATGTGGAACAGGTTTTATTTATTGTCTTGTCAAAACTTCATTTGATTTTCCTTTGGCAACTCAAAGTGCCTAGGCGGGAATCTATCAAGCTAGGAAGTTGAGGAAACATCTTGTAGTCACAAGCAAATCTACTTCCAAACTATTCCTAACAAAAGGTCCATGGGCATTCCATGGAGTCACCAAGAACTATCTACTGCCAGCTCCATGACTCAGTCATTGAAAATCCCAATCAAAATGGTTAACACAAATGCTTTTAGAGGTGGGAGGAACTAGGATGCAAGGGATTACTAATTGCCTTGCTTACAGGCAGCTAATCAATTTTGCTTTCCTTTAGGAATCAATAGATGAAGTGGCTGCATTTAAAAATTGCAAAAGAGAGACTTCCTTTCATTCATTTCTGTGATGAATTCCATTTAAAGTTACCAAAGCAAGGCTTTAAATTAAAGCTTGAACTTTTTTTGTGGAATAAGAAGGAAGAAAATTGTATTCTCTTGTCTTCTGGAATTCACACATTTCAACCTAGTGGCTATTTCATGCATTTGGCAACATGCATTTTCCCACCAGCCTTGGGGATTCTGTGGATCGAAAGTAGGGAATGCATAATAAAAACTGATAAACAGAAAGGAGCAAAGCCAAGATGACTTGGGCAGCAGTTCTCACCTTATTTCATTTCCACTGTACTCAGACTGAGGCTTCTTCTTAGCCATCCTGTTTCTCCTGTAGCGCAAGATGTAGAGGACAATGGCTCCAAGCAGGAATAGAACTAAGATGGCCCCAATAAGGGCACCTGCAACTGCCCCAGCTTTTGAAACACCTACTTGTCAAAACACAGGAGACAAATCACCTGTTAAGGTTAGATTCTGAATCTCCAACAATGAAATGAAAATGTCTTAGGTTGTAGAATATGCAAAAAAGTTGGTGTTTTGCAATGCTTTTTTTCAAAAGCTAAATAATTTTCCATAAACCATATTCTATTTCCTATGAGGGTGGGAGGGAGAGAGGGAGGGAGGGAAGAAGGAAGGAAGGAAGGAAGGAAGGAAGGAAGGAAGGAAGGAAGGAAGGAAGGAAGGAAGGGTATCTATCACATTTGGTCAAGCAAGGTTCATTGGCCTTTACAGAAAGCTTTTCTCATCGATTTATTTTTGAAAGGAAAGAGCTGAACTGATTTTCTCCTGTATCCAAATACAGCACTAATTTTACCTGTTAAAACAAAACATTGCATCCGAGGACATGGATAAACATCACAATTCCAGGGAAATCTTGTGGGGTTCTGCTCTATCTACCCTTGTTATAGAGGGGAAGGGGAAGGAAGAGAACGGAAGATGAAAGGGAAGGAAAGATGGAAAAGAAGGGAAGGGAGAAGAGAACTTCAAGAGGAGAACCAATGACTAAGATATCTTCTTTTCATTAGCTTTGTGGCCCTTTTCCATGCTTTAGACTGAGATGTCACAGGTGCCTGTTCTATTATAAGAATGAGAATTTGTTATATCCAGCCTTGGTTCATGCATTTATTGTGACTAGTTTACACCGGTCCATTTCGTATTTATTTTTTATTTCATCATTTTTTTTTTAACAATGTACTTCCCCCCCCGGTTAGTGGTGTAACTTTATAAATTCCATAAAGAAACAAACAGATTTCAATGCATTGAAAGCAACCATAGAAACCCCAATTTTGCTCTCATGTGGTTTGGAGTTAAGCTACCATTTTAAAAGAAATCCATGGAATAAGAAATGTTGGATATTCCAACCTTATTTCACTCCATCTAATATTTTATTGTATCCATTTGTTGTTGTGGTGATGGTAATGGTGGTGGTTGTTGTGCATCTGCTAGCAGATAGTTTTGCATGGCAATTTCAACCGCCATTACCCATTTTAAAATTCACTGAAGGCCCATAAACTTAATCTTATACCTCAATCGTACAGAGAAATCTGAATTTTTTAATGTTCTCACATAGTAAGTTTTATCTGTGTCTATTTTAGGGGCTGTTCTCTATTTTTCCCACTTCTACTAGAACTCTCTTTCTTATATATTCCCCACCATATGATAGCGGTATAGATGCTTAAAATATTGTTTCACACCATATGGCGTTTCCAAACTGCTTTGCTTTTATAAACCATTCATCTTCAAAAATGTATTTGGAAGACGAGCAAAATAAAGATCTCACTTTCTCAACTTCCCATAGCTTTTCTTCTGCCAAATTCTAACAGAAATGAAATTTATGTTTAAATTAAGAAAATGCACACCTTGCTTTTCTGCTAATGTAAGTACTCAAGGCAGCTTCCAATCAGACAGCATGCAGAGTTTTAAAACATGCCAGGAAACAGAATACAGAATAATAGAGTCAGAAGGGACCTTGGAGGTCTTCTAGTCCAGCCCCCTGCTCAAGCAGGAGATCTTATACCATTTCACACAAGTGGCTGTTCAGTCTCTTCTTAAAGACCTTCAGTGATGGAGCACCCACCATTTCTGAAAGCAAGCAGTTCCTCTGGTTAATTGTCAGAAATTTCTCCTTAGTCCTAGGTTGGTTCTCTCCTTGATTGGTTTCCATCCATACCTTCTTGTCCTGCCTTCAGGTGTTTGGAATTTTGAAAGTCTTCTAGCCCAACCCCCTTCTGAAGCAGGAAAGCCTATACTATTTCAGACAAATGGCTGTTTAATCTCTTCTTAAAAACCTCCAGTGATGGAGCAACTTCTGGAGACAAGCCGTTCCGCTGATCAATTGTTCTCACTGTCAGGAAATTTCTCCTTCATTCTAGATTGGATCTCTTTTTGTATATTTCAAACCCTTGGTGGTGCAGGCTGCTAAATGCCTAGCACTTAAGTTCCAGCTGCCTGCAATTAGTGCAGGCTCGAATCCCACCAGGCTCAAGGCTGACTCAGCCTTCCATCCTCCCAGGGTAGGTAAATTGAGGATCCAAGATTGTTGGGGGCAATAAGCTGACTTTGTAAAAATGCCGCTTAGTAATAAGCAGGCATATACAATGGAATGAAGGCTATTGCTGAGCGCGTTGGGTTGTATCCCAGAAATTGTAAGCCACCCTGATTCTTCGGAGAAGGGCGGCATATAAATGTAATTTAAAAAAAAACCCAATGCAGTGAAGATCAACACCCATATTAAAATCCATATCAATTAACCATTAGAAACCTGGCATTCAGAATGTGTGTTTATGCTTTTCTGCTACTGGAGATGTGAGGACCAAACACATCTCTCTAATTTGAACATTACATAGTTTGGATGTTCATATGGGAGATGACCCTTCCACTCACAGTAAATCAAGTTTCTAGCAGTGTTACAAATCTACTAAAAGATTTCTCCTAATGGTTTAAATAACTGGTAAGTCCATCCTTGGAGATACAGAAGCGACCCTTAAGCCACTCAGGGCTTTTTTAAAATGACACCATCAACACTTTAAGTTGTGTCCACTTGGTAATTGCTAACCAGTGGAAATATTCCAGTAAAGGTTTTGTGTTTTACTGAAACTTGCACATGGTGGTGGCCAAGCCAGTGCCTCTTGCACTAACACAACCTTCAGACAGTATACAAGGATACTTCCTATCTCCCACTGTAGATAAATAGGTTGCACTTAAAGTTGTAGAAGCAAATCTCAATCTAAAAACTTATTTTGAAATAAAGTGCACATTTGCTCATTTTATCTCCAGTTTGATGTCATGGTATAAACATATAATCAACATGTGTTTCCTGCACCTGGAATTCATTTTGGTGACAAGGTGGTTCTTCTTCTCAGTGGCTGCTTGATGATTAGAAATCACTCAGCAAGGCCTATTTTTGTACCCCCATATTAGGCATGTTTCTACTTCAAATTAAACAAGCAAGCCTATGCAAAGAAAATTAACATGTCAAAGAATAGGCTGAGCATCTTATCTCTGGCCCAGTACGGCTGGGGATTTTGATATAGCAATAGCACTTAGGCTTACATACCACTTCACAGTGCTTTAGAGCCTGCTCTAAGGGGTTTACAGAGTCAGCCTATTGCCCCCAACAATCTGGGTCCGCATTTTACCGACCTCAGAAGGATGGAAGGCTGAGTCAACCTTGAGCCACTGAGACTCAAACTGCCAAATGGCTGGCAGTCAACAGTCAGCAGAATTAGCCTGCAATACTGCATTCTAAGCTCTGCACCTGATATGGGATCAGTTTCAAAAATGATTGCATGTGATGAGATTCATGTCATTGTCGTTGGGATGGGAAAATGTTGGGATCAAAAATGGACTCCTTATTAGTAACACAAACTGCATATCAACTTCCAATCCAATTTTTCCCTTACCACAACAAACTCTTTTCACTTTTATGAAATTGATCTTGAGTTGAGTTGTGTTGAGCTGAGTTGAGTTGAGTTGCATTGAGTTGCGTTGCATTGCATTGAGTTTCATTGCACTGAGTATTGTATGAATATCTCATACATTCAGGTTCATGATGAAGCTGGGAGATCTTGGAAAGCCACTGATGTCCCATTGATTTTCATTGTTGTGCTGGTAGTCATCTCTTGCTCCTGTTCACTGCTTATAGCTGGTTGATTGAGTAGGTCTAAAATTTAGTGCAGGTAGTCCTTGACTTATGACCGCAATTGGGCTCAGAAGTTCCATTGCTAAGCAAGGCAATCGTTAAGTAGGTTGCACCTGAATTTACAACTTTTTTTGTCAAGGTTGTTAAGCAAACCACTGCAACTGATAAGTAAATTGTGCAATTGTTAAGTAAATCCAGCTTCTCATTGACTGGCTGGCTGGGAAGGTTGTAAATGATGATCCCATGACCCCAGACATCATCCATACATGCCAGTTGCCAGCACCTAAATTTTGCTCCTCTGATCATGGGGATGTCATGATGGTTGTAAGTTTAAGTCACTTTTTTTCAGGGCTGTAGTAACTTTGAACAGTTGCTAAGTGAAGAGCTGTAAATCAAGGACTTCTTGTACATAATACATATCTCCAGAACATGATTTAAGTCAAGACTAAAGAGATTAAGATCCATTTGGTGTGATTAAGGGGATGTGAGAATACATTCTAAACCTTGAGATAATAGCAGAAGGCAGGTTTGCAGTGTATGTGTATGTGTGTGTGTGTGTGAACATGTGCAGATATGTCTTCATCCTTTCCCTATGCTAGTTCCCAATTTAAGCTACCTCCCACCAGAGTTGTCATTACTCTACAAACTTGAAATCTTGTTGTCAGGAGCCAAGGTGAAATGCTTCTTTTCTCTCCCCGTGAAGAAAAGCTATAATTATATACGCTAATTTAACTTTATTCTCTCATATCATCCAAGACTTTTATCCCTTGAGATTCTTCCAAGTCCTAAAACACACCTTTAAAAAACAAACTGTAACACAGATCTCTGCTTTTGAAATGAATCCTTGGCTTTCCTATGATTGCCTTCTCCTTCACATCTCCCTGCTTTCTACAAGCTGGAGCGATTCCACCTCCCAGGCACTTAGCTCTGCTTCTAATTTCTCCTTCCAGTTGCTGTTCAGTGAAGAAGCAAGGCTTGATAGGGGGGGTGGGGGAGCTGTCCACGGAAATGAGAGCTAATTAATGAAAGGAACTGACCTGAGTGGGAGGCGAGTTAGAAGAAAAAGGGGATATGAGTCGTTCAGGCAGAACTGGAAGATTGAAATAGTCCACAAATTACTTAACGGTGATCAAGGAATGGAACTTGAATGGACAATGATTGAATTCCAGAACATTTTTTGGCACTCGAAAAAAATCCAAATCAATAATAGTTCTCCTCCTCCTCCTCCTCCTCCTCCTCCTCCTCCTCCTCCTCCTCCTCCTCCTCCTCCTCCTCCTCCTCCTCCTCTTCCTCCTCCTCCTCCTCCTCCTCCTCCTTGAATCACTGCAGTTGTTAAGTCAGTAACATAATTGCTAAGTGAACCTGGATTCCCCATTGACTTTGCTTGTCAGAAGGTCACAAAAGGTGATCATGAGACCCCGGGACACTGCAAACCATCATAAATATGAGTCAGTTGCCAAGTTTTGATCACATGACCACAGGGATGCTGCAGTGGGTGTGAATAGTCATAAGTCTTTTTTTCAGTGTCATTGTAACTTCAAACAGTCACTAAATGAACTGTTGTAAGTCAAGGACTACCTGTACTGTGATGCCCAACCTCAAGAGTGAGAGAGATGGAGCAGAGAGGAATCCAATCCATTGGGAATACAGCAGCTCTTTCATAAAGATCTTGGAAACTGCAAACCATCAAAGGCAAAGATATATATTAACAGATTAACAGAGTTGGAAGGGGCCTTGTAGGTCATCTAGTCCAACCCCCTGACCAAGCAGGAGACCCTACGCTATTTCTGACAGATGGCAGTCCAGTTTCTTCTTGAAAGCTTCCAGTGACAAAGCTCCCACAACTTCTGAAGGAAAGCTGTTCCATTGGTTGATTGCTCTCACTGTCAGAACATTTCTCCTTATTTCCATGTTGAATCAGTATCCATCCATTATTCCTTTATCTGGCCTTCAGGTGCTTTGGAAAACAGGTTGACCCCCTGATGGGCAAAAGGGGGAGGAGGGAACAAATGGGCAATAAATTTGTATGGGGAACATATAGGAAATAGAGAGGGTGGAAGAACAGGGAAGAACAGTTGCAGGATTTGGATATGGCCAGTCTACAGAAAAGAAGGACTGGGAATGACATGATAGCAGTATTCCAGTATTTGAGAGGCTGCCACAAAGAAGAGGGGGTCAATTTATTTTCCAAAGCACCAGAAGGGAAGACAAGAAACAATGGATGGAAACTAACCAAAGAGAGAAGCAACCTGGAATTAAGGAGAAACTTCCTAACAGTGAGAACAATCAACCAGTGGAACGGAAGTTGCCTTCAGAAGTTTTGTCAGCGGAGGTTTTTAAGAAGAGACTGGACAGTCGCTTGTCTGAAATGGTATAGGATCTCCTGCTTGAGCAGGGGGCTGGACTAGAAGACCTCCAAAGTCCCTTCCAGCTGATTGATTCTGATTGAAGCACAGAACCAGTTTGTGCCAGCTCTCAAGGCCATGCATCCTGAGATTGGAATGTGGACTACCTCAAACATCTCAGCGTTCTCAAAACACCTACATAGGTCTTCATCGGCTGAAGATCCTCAGCCTTCCATCCTCTCAGGGTAGGTAAATTGAGGACCCAAGATTGTTGGGGGCAATTAGCTGACCTTGTAAAAATGCCGCTTAGTAATAAGCAGGCATATACAATGGAATGAAGGCTATTGCTGAGCACACTGGGTTGTATCCCAGAAATTGTAAGCCACCCTGAGTCTCCGGAGAAGGGCGGCATATAAATGTAATTAAAAAAAAAGATGGACTGGCTATGTGGGGAAGGCTGGGATGAGGAGAAAACTTGTAACCTGTTTCATGTGGGAAATTTCGTTCTAGCCTGACTTTGCTGCAACCTGCATCTTTTAGTAAAAGAACCTATCACACTTCAACGAAATGGAGTTGAGGGTTTTTCTTTCCTAAGGAGCCTAACTGGAGCAAGTCTGACATTCTGCTACCCAATGATAAAAAAAAATTCTTGTGAAGGGGAAAAGGAAGAAAGATACAGGTTGGAAAACTGCTCTTTGAGAGCCTGCCAATAGAAAGCTAGCACACCAAAGATCAGTAAAATCTTATCCTTGCTGGGTTCTCTCCTCTTGGAATATTTTAACTTGTTCCCGTCTTTTTTAAAGCTTTCAAGGCAACCTGCATGGGTTGCAGTGCATGAAAAGTTTCACGGTTTATCTCTTTTGCTAGAATGTCTAAATGAGGCCAAGAAAAACTGGGGCAGGAGGGAGAGGGGCAGGTCAGATGGTGCCCTGGAGTACTCCGAAAGCCATGGATGCTGCCACAAAAGCCCACTGTGATCCCTTTCCCACCCGACTTCATTTGATTTTCAAGATTCTTTTCCCTGAAACAAAACAAAAATAACGGGGACCTACGATGAAGCAAGAGAGGGATGTAGTGGCTCAGTGGCTAAGACGCTGAAGTTGTCGATCAGAAAGGTCAGCAGTTCAAATCCCTAGTGCCACGTAACGGAGTGAGCTCCGGTTACTTGTCCCAGCTTCTGCCAACCTAGCAATTCGAAAGCATGTAAAAAATGCAAGTAGAAAAATAGGGACTCCTTTGGTGGGAAGGGAACAGAGTTCTGTGAGCCTTCAGCGTTTAGTCATGCTGGCCACATGACCACAGAGACATCTTAGGACAGCTCTGGCTCTTCAGCTTTGTAATGGAGATGAGCAGCGCCCCTAGAGCCAGAGACAACCAGCACATATGTGTGAGAGAAACCTTTACCTTTACCTTTACCTGTTATGTATGTAGGTTTGAAGTTATTGGTTTAGTTTGTAAAGTGTTAGAAATGATTGGTTTAAAAGTGCGGGAAAAACCCTGCACTCTGATTGGCTGGCAACTGCGGCTGCTGGCTATAAGTAGCAGCCGCAGCCCAGCCAAAGCGGGTCCCTTCTGAGCTGAAAGTCACAATAAACTTAAGAGCTGAAGCACTCCGTGTCTGCCTCTTCATGCAAACTTAACACTGGCGACGAAGGTGGGATATTCCCTGAAGAGAAGGCAACGCGGAACAGAAGAAGAGCGAGATGGCTGCGCTGAGCACCCCCCCAGCCCCGTTCGATCTGATGGCAGAAGACTGGGAGTCGTATGCAGATCGTTTCCAAATGTATCTGGAAGGAAATGATCTAGCCGACATTTCCGAGAAGCGGAAGAGGGTGGTCTTTCTTACGTACTGCGGTCCAGCAGTTTTCAAGATGGCGAAGGCATTGGCCGGAGCTGCAGACATGAAGGTAATGGACTGGCCTGACTTAGAAAAGCTGTTAAGAGCCCATTACGCGCCACAAGTAACATGCCTCATTAAGAGACACGAGTTTTACCGTCGTGATCAGGGGAAAAATGAAAACGTAAATGACTTCGTGGCAAGTTTAAGAGACATTGGGGGTGCATGTGAATTTAACAGTTTAGAAGAGGCCATGCGCGATCAATTCGTTCTGGGCCTTAAAGACAAGGTATTACAGAGCAAGTTATTAATGAAACCTAAGATCACGCTAAAAGAAGGCATAGAAGAAGCCTCTTCAGCAGAAGCTACCAAGTCCTCAGCAACAGCCATGAGGAAGATGAACAGGGCCACGAGCCATTCTGATGGGGAAAAGTCTACCACAAACCATTGTGATGACCTAGATTCTGAATCAGATTGCAGTGAGGTGGAAGAGGGAATTTACAGGCTCAGAATGGAGTGGAAAAAGAAAGATCTGGATAGGAAGAGGCAAGATTTCTACTGCAGAGGTTGTGGGGGAAGCCACCCCCGCACTGAATGCAAGTTTTTAGACACCATTTGCCTCCATTGTGAAAAAAGAGGACACCTAGCAAGAGCCTGCAAAGCATCCAGAACTCCACTCAACAGAAGGAAATTTCCTGCAAACAAAGACAAAGAATTCAAGCCCAACAATCTCAGTGAGAAAATGGGGTGCAGCACAGAAGCAAGGGGGAAGAATGAAACTCATCAGACAGTAACTATTGGTCATTCATCTTCTATCAATAACAGAAAAGTGCATGTCAAGGTACTTATTGAAGGAAGGCCTTGCCAAATGGAAGTGGACTCAGGCTCATATCTGTCTATGGTGTCATGGGACACTATTCACAGACTACTCCCAAACATTCAGAAGAATCATTTCAAGAAGCAAGCACTGACTCTTAAAGACTACCAAGGGAACAAGATTCCAGTAGTTGGAACAAGAGAATTCAATGTGAAGTTCAAAGGCCACACCAAACGCTTGCCCCTGACCATCGTGGACAAGGATCACCCAAGTTTGCTGGGACTTGAGTGGTTCAATCCGCTGGGCATCGAGGTGACTGGCATCAATCACGTGAGCAACACTGAATGGGAGGAGGCCTTGAAGTCTGAGTTTCCAGAGGTCTTCAGCGACGGATTAGGCAAGTACTTGGGGACCCTATCACTTTCAATCTAGATCACAAGGTGCCACCAATCCGTTTAAAGCCCAGAAGGGTCCCATTTGCCTTAAAGGAAAAAATTGATGCACAATTAGATAGATTAATAGCTCAAGGGGTTTTACAGCCCACTGACCACTCCAGGTGGGAGACACCCATAGTCACACCAGTCAAGGCTGATGCGACTGTGAGAATCTGCAGAGACTACAAGGGGACATTGAACCATGCGCTACAACAGAGCGCATATCCAGTTCCAGTGGTGCATCATTTATTACATTCTCTTGGCAGGGGCACAGTCTTTGCCAAATTGGATCTGGCCCAGGCATATCAACAGTTAACAGTTGATGATGCCACTGCAGAGGCCCAAACCATTGTGACTCATAGAGGTGCTTTCAAATGCAAAAGGTTGCAATTTGGAGTAAGCGTGGCACCAGGCATCTTCCAAAGCCTTATGGAAAGAATGCTCCAAGGACTGCCAGGGGTAGTGCCTTATTTTGATGATGTGTTAATCTCTGCTGAAAATGACATTCAGTTACTCGAGAGACTCAGAGAAGTCCTAACCAGATTCAAGAAAGCGGGGTTAAAAGTCAAAGAAAAGAAGAAAAATGCACACTTAGAACTGACAAGGTAGAGTTCTTAGGCTATATGATTGACAAACATGGTATTCACCCCACAGAAGCCAAGGTTCAGGCAATCAAAGAAGCCCCAGGCCTAAATGCAAAACAGACTTGCAAGCTTTCCTGGGACTCATTAACTTCTATCACATGTTTCTACCTCAGAAGGCAACCATTGCAGAACCACTACACAGATTACTAGACAAAAAGTCTGCATGGGTCTGGGGCAGAAAAGAACAAGCTGCCTTTAATGCTATTAAGAGACAAATCACTTCTGATTCTGTACTGATACAGTTCTCTGAGAATTTGCCTGTTGTACTGACTTGTGATGCATCCCCTTTTGGAGTGGGGGGGTGTTGAGCCACATGCTTCCCAGCAGGAGGGAAGCCTCTATTGCATTTTACTCCCACACCTTGACTAAAGCAGAGAGAAACTACAGCCAACTGGACAAGGAAGCCTTGGCAATTGTTGCAGCTGTCAAGAAATTCCATGAGTATCTATATGGGAGAACATTTACTATTGTCACAGACCACAAACCTCTTTTAGGCATTGTGGCAGGGGACAAACCAACGCCCACGATCCTGTCACCAAGAATGCTGAGATGGACCGAATTTCTTGCTGCTTATTCATACAAACTCATCCACAGGCCTGGAAAAGACATTGGGCATGCAGATGCTTTGAGTTGCTGCCCACTTCCTTCAAACACTGAGGATCCTGCTCCTGAGACTTACACCTTTTTTCTAGAAACTGTTGCCAAGCTTCCAGTACATGCTGCTGAAATTGCCAGAGAGACTGCCAAAGACACTTTATTGGCTCCTGTTATAGGCTGGATTAAGAAAGGTTGGCCACTTCAAGATCTACCTCAACTTGCCCAACCTTTTAAATCCAGGCAAACTGAATTATCTGTATTAAGAGGATGTATTTTGTGAGGTAACAGGGTGGTTATTCCTGCAAAACTGCAAAAGAGGTTTTGGAAATGTTACATGAGGGTCATCCGGGAATTGTCAGAATGAAGGGATTGGCCAGGAGTTATGTATGGTGGCCAGGTATTGACAAAATGGTTGAACACTGGGTTGCATCCTGTCCCAACTGTCAGGAAGTCAGGCCTGCCCCACCTCTCGCCCCCAAACAGGAATGGGAATGTCCTAGGGGCCCATGGTCCAGGATTCACATTGACTTTGCTGGCCCTACCAGAGGGCACACTTTCCTTATTATAGTAGATGCATATTCCAAATGGCTAGAGGTTATCCCTATGGCATCCACCACAGCTGAAGCTGTCATCAAGCAGCTTAAGAGGCTTTTTGTAACTCATGGGTTACCTGATGCTCTTGTCTCTGACAATGGCCCTCAATTTACAGCAATTGGGTCCTGGGGACATCACTGAGAAAGTTGAAAAACTACTCAGTGTCCAGCATATCACTCCCAACCCATCAACTAACTTATCCCCAGCAGAGTTGTTGATGGGTAGGAAACTCAGGTCTCCCCTTGACCGCCTTCATCCCACTTACGCACGCACCACTAGATTCCACTAGCAAAATTCACACATTCACTGTGGGTGATTCTGTTTATGCTAAGAACCTTATGGGTGAACCATTATGGATTCCTGCTGAGATAACCCAAATCACAGGCCCTAGGTCTTACAGGGTACAAACAGAGGATGGTGTCCTCTGGAGCAGGCACATTGATCAGCTTAGATCCAGATTACCTCAGGAACATCGCAATTGCTCCTCTCTGGTTCCCATCCTAGTACCTCTTCTAGGGGAAGGGAGGATCATGAGGATAATCAGCAAGCAAGAATCAACCCCATGTGTAATGAGCCAACATGACAGGAACCATCCCAAAACCTGTCACAATGCCAAAATCCATCCTTACAAGTGGAAGACTGTACATCACTACCTGACTTAGGTGCTGACATTGGGTTGGAGATGGATTGGGAGGAGAGACCAGGTTGTAGTAACCAAACAGGTTCTACTATTACTAGAAGTCCAAGTATGGAAATGTCAGCAGACACATTTCCTCTCTCACTGGGTGAGAACATTAAAACATCTGAACCACGTAGGTCTCAACGTACATAAGAGCCCCACCTATTTAAAAGAATACATTAGATAGATGGGGTTTGAGTATGGACTGAACCTAGTGGGGAGGGGTGTTATGTATGTAGGTTTGAAGTCATTGGTTTAGTTTGAACTGTTCTTGTAAAGTGTTAGAAATGATTGGTTTAAAAGTGCGGGAAAAACCCTGCACTCTGATTGGCTGGCAACTGCGGCTGCTGGCTATAAGTAGCAGCCGCAGCCCAGCCAAATGGGTCCGTTCTGAGCTGAAAGTCACAATAAACTTAAGAGCTGAAGCACTCCATGTCTGCCTCTTCATGCAAACTTAACATTACCTTTTTAGGATGAAGCAAAGCCAATTTCCAGTTTTTAGCATTCATAAGAATGCCTCTGGACCCTCCCAAATGTCTCCAGAAGATTCTTAGAAAATCAAAACAGTGAGTAATGGTCGCTCAACCTGTGGTTGGCACCGTGCCCGTCTGCCCAGAAAGTCTGAGCAAAAAATGCATGTAAAGAGTGTGTCACTAGATGGCACTATAAACACGTAGAATTTGGCTGGGACAATGAGAATTTTTGTGCAGACTGAGTAATCAACTCAAGGTTTAATGGATAGGATCAAAGGACCAGGACTTCTTTTAAAGAATGGGAAGGGCCAATCTATCAGGCCCAAAACCCAGTGAAACGCATTAAGATCTAGATCCTTATAAGTTTAAAAAACTAATAGACCGAATGGCATTACTGTCCAAAATCTAGGAAAAAATTCCAGATCTTTTATGAGAAGCTGAAGTTAGGTGTTTACTTGCTACTTCAATTCATACATTTTTCCTAACCTAGTTAGCAAATTAACCCATTTATAATATATAGTGAACCATTCACAGAACACACCTAGTAAGACACAAAAACAAGGCCAAGGTTAAAACTATTCTGACTTAACAAGATATGCAAATACCTGCTGTTAAGTTTCTAAACAAGCCGGTTAAGAGTCTTGCGTGAACAGATCCTTACCGTTATCAGGTCCTCAGAAAGATTAACAAAAAGAGTTCCTTGGTGTACTAACAAGTCCTCACCTGTCACATGGAGGGAGATTTGGCAACTATGGTGTCCAAACTCATTGGTGGCAGTGCAGCTGTAGGTACCAGACAATTGAAGTGTGAGGTTGGTCAATACGAGAGTTCCCTTTTCTTGGTCTGGGGAAAGGAAACCAAAACAGAATAAGAAAGTAACTCCCAACTGAATACCTGTAGCTCAGGGTTGAACTGTGGAGTTCTTCATGCTCTTGACCTTAGTGTTCTTGAGCTTGGTTGGTGGCTTGCAGACATTTTATTACCTGACTAGGTAACTTCATCAGTGCTAGTGAGTGTGGAGTTTGCTGCCTGTTCAATAGTTTGCCCTGCCAGGGGAGGATGGAGTGCCAAGCTTCTAGGAGTTCCCTAGTGTTCTTGGATTTGGCTTAGTTTAGGAAAGCTGGGTTTCCATGTTGGAACTACGGTTGAGTCTGTCCATGTGTTACGAGTATTATAAGTTTTCATTGGGGCTACTTGGACTTTTGGTTTATTTAAGATGTTTATGTAAGATGTACTTAACAAAAGACCTAGTAGCCCTAGAAGAAAAAAACACAGCATAAGGACTCTAACAGACTTTAGGTAGGACAGATGGGCAAAAAGAATAGCAGAGCACATCCAGCAACATCCACTTGCAGTCAGAAGACATGATAAAAATAAGGGGGGAAAGTTGCTATTCCAATCCAGCCTTTGTTGAGAATGTCCTTCAATATCTTGAGAAGGCCACTTTGAAAATACAACCTGAAGAGCAGCTTTGCCCAGCCTTATGTTGGAACTACACACCCAGAGACTACAACATTCTGAAAGAATTATTATTCCTTAATTGACCTTTCTCTTGTGGAATAATTTCCCCCTTAATAACAGTATGGGGAAGATCACTATGTTAATAAAGTTGTTATGGGAAACATTATTCCATAAAGTTCTCCCATAATTGCACGCATCTACCTCCACATCTTCCACTTGTTTTGATCACATACCTGGAGCCTCCAAATCTGTTTCCTTAAAATGGTTATCCCCAACCATGTGGTCTGGAGCTACATAGTAACTGATATCTACTCAGAAGAGCATTTATACTCATAGAGCAGGTCAATGTTGGTTAAACCCAAAACAAGTTGACAGATAGTCCATCTGTCTCCTGTTTGCAATTATACCAGTGTGCTTGGTTTACAATCATCCATCCACCCATCCACCCTACTTTCTGCTTCGGCATGACCTTTACCAAGGAAGACTGCCCTTCACCTACTTTGCACCATGTTGGAAGTAGGAAGTGGCTGTTTAGAATCCAGCAGAGTCCAAGAATAAATCGGGGTAGGCACACCTTCAGAGGAACTGCAGGAGAAGGTGACATCTGATCCAACATGTGCAGAGGTGGACCCTTTACAGACTGGTGTGGATGGTGGCACTGATGAGAAAAGATGAATTCAATACCAGAAACTCAAGGAAGTCAAAATATGTGGGTGGTACAGATCCTTTTGCCTCCAAGGTTGAGGAGCTTGACTCAGACATCTCTTTGACATCAAACTCAAGGCCCACGGCTGGATCTGACCCACGGGGTGCTTAGATCTGGCCCATGGGCCCACCATGGAAACAGCAAAGGACCGGCCCACAGTGCCTCTGCCAGTGAAAATGGAGCTGAGAAGGGCCATATGCAGCCACCTTGGGCTCTGTTTTAGGCCGCAATGGCCTCCTGCTGCCCTCTGCCAGTAAAAACGGAGCTCGGGGAGGCACGGCCCTCCTGGGCTCCGTTTTTGCTGGTAGAGGGTTGCAGGAGACTATTGCAGCCAAAAACGGACCCTTGAGTGATGTTAAACTGGCCATGCCCATCATGGCCACTGGCCCCACAGCCCCCTAAGGTCAAACACAACCCTCAATGAAATCAAGTTTAACACTTGTGTTCTAAAACTAGTTACTATCTTGGTAGACATGTAAAAACACTAAACGTTTTGAATACAGTACAAATACATACACAATAGACAAAATTTTAAAGATTACTATTCAATTGAAGCCAGAACATTTCCTTTTAGGACTGATGGATACACAATTGCAAAATATTCATGGAAGATAATTTCAGTATATGATTGCTGTGGCAAGATTATTATATGTAGGAAGATAGAAAGATGTGACACTACCCATCAGCGAGGAATGGTGGATGAAATTGACAGAATCCGCTGAAGTGGCCAAACTGACTTCTTCAATTAGAAAAAGGTTATTATTGGCATTCATCAACAACTAGAAACTCCTTATGGACTTTTCACATTGAAAAGAAAACAATTTTGTGATTTATGGCTTTAATGATTTCAAATAATAGATTATAGAAATAAGAGAAATATGATGCAATCTCAGAGGGGACAGAGGGGATTTTGAAATATATATATATATATATTTCATGCCTTCTGTTATTTTCTGTTGAAAGGACATATTGACATGAAATCAATCTAACCTTTGCTCTTTGCTTCTGTTAAAGAAGTTGCCTGTACTATTTTGCTAAGGATGGGAATCATTTGTTAGGAATTCATTCTGTAAGAGAATTGTATCCTTTTCTGTCTGGTTTCTCACCTCTGCAATTTGCTTCAGAGCTAGGCACATCCTTGGAGATAATTCCCAGGAACATCCTGCTCCATAGATAAGGGGGGGCTGCCTAGGAGCACGAACACACAAGGACAAGGGATACTGTGTAAAATAGCAAAGTATGGAAGGAGCACGGTCAAAGAACGCTCCATGGATAAGGAAGGGGAGGGCATTGCCCACATTAATAACGAACCTTTGTCTCTGATTGGATAAACTTTGTTTCTATCAGCGTAAAATGTATATAATATTCTGAGTCACTCTCGCAGGGTGTGGCTATTCCTTACATGCATTTTGTCTGTATGTTTTGGACATAGTATTCACCCAGACTTTTTGCTTTGGCCAAAGAATAAAAAAGCTGTTATTTTTGCAAGCCTCATCTTGAGTCTCACTCTTTGGCATCTCTGTGGCTCAGGGAAACTGTTATTTTTCCTTTTTATTTCCTTTTTTCTTTGTCTCTTTTCCCCCATTTTTTGCTTTCTTTTTTGGTTTCACATTTACTATTTTTTTCTTTGAATTTATTTCTTATTCCATATGTAAACTTTTTAAATTAAAAAGAAAAACTACTTAAAAATAGAACTACTGACTACCATCAACCTTTGATCATCAGACTCATTCAGCCTTGCCTGACCTGTTGGCCTTGTCTATGACATGGCTGACATCCCTCTCCTTCTCAGCTGCTATGTATATTCAGCGTTCCCTAACAAGCTGACTTCCACATCTATTGGAAAACCATAGTCATAGCCCCTAACTAAGTGTTGTGGTTAGCCGGCAGCAGGTGTGGACGGCTGAGGAGAGCGAGGACTCAGATGAGGGGACAGGACCATTAGGGAGTGGACTGCTGCCTTCAGAGATTTTGGGGCTGGCAGCAGCGATGAGGAGGTTCCCCAGGAGCCTGTGCCAAGTGTGCATGTGCGCAGGATTGCTCGCAGGAAAGAGCAGCTACAACAGCATGGGCAACTCAGGAGTAAGGCTGCAAGGTAATGGCCCCTCCTTCAAGAAGATAAAAGGCAGCTGTGAAGTGAATGTTCTTTGTAGGAAGCAAAGACGCTTTGAAACTCAGCCTCGTGGACATTACAGTTGGTATTTGAAGACTCTTGTGTTGTAAACTATTTCTTATCTGTTGTTTTTTGGCTCTTTCTTGTCGGAGATAATTAGTTAGAAGCAGCCTTTTATCTGTGAAGAAACAGGATTCATAGATGAAACATTAAAAGGTTGTGCTGCTGCCTTTGTCTTGTGTTTGCTCTCTTGGAACCAGGTTTGGGTCAGAACACTAACAATGCCATAGAGAAATGCCAGTTCCAGAACTTTCTAGGCCTGATGGACTCTAATCTGCATCACTCACAGCCAGCAGGTGACAGATGCCTTTATTTATGAGATTCAGGGTAAAACATTTTGGGTAATGATCAAGACAATATTACCTGCTTGCAACTCAAGCTGGTGAGCCCTAATCTCGGTCCACCTTATTGCAATGAATAAAAGAGCTACAATTGTGTGTCTGCCAACCAAATCAATATTTAAAAAAATAAAATGGGACTTACTTAATACGACAAGATTCACAAGCCCAGTACCAGTGCCATCGAAATCTGGAGGGTTATTCACTTCGCAGATGTAAGTGCCAGCATCCGATGCACGGATGTTGTTCAATTGGATGGAAGCATCTCCCAGCGTGGGCGGTTTATGAAGGAGGCTTAGTCGGTCAGCCTGCCTGCTTGGTTTGTAGAGCATATTATTTGCAAAATACAGAATCTGTAATGAGATGGGAGGGTTACCTTTGTACCAGGACTACCTGTACAAAGACTCAGTACAGGTAGTCCTGGACTTACAACCAGAGGTGGTATTCAGCAGGTTCTGACCAGTTCTGGAGAACCAGTAGCAAAAATTTTGAGTAGTTCAGAGAACCGGCAAATACCACCTCTGACTGGAGATTTTATAGTATCCTTCCCCTGCCACGTCCATCAAGCCACGCCCACAGAACCAGTAGTAAAAAAAATTGAATCCCACCACTGGTCCATATGCCTTTTGGAAAAGTACCTGTGTGACAACAACCATGACCTGGATGATTGAGAATCTCCATAGACAGGAATTAGGCAAATTTCACATTCAGCTTCTGACTTCCAATCTTAAATTCATTCATTTTTGCCTCAAATTGCAAATATTCTTGCAAATTGTTTGCAAAAGCAATCATGAAGACATGTATAAATTTCCACATATACTTTTTACAATATTCTTGTTTATCTGGATCAGAGGTGGTATTCAGCAGGTTCTGACCATTCTGGAGAACTGGTAGCAGAAATTTTGAGTAGTTTGGAGAACCAGCAAATACCACCTCTGACTGGAGATTTTACAGTATCCTTCCTCTGCCATGCCCTCCAAGCCACGCCCACAGAACTGGTAGTAAAAAAATTTGAATCCCACCACTGCTTGCAACAATTCATTTTGTGACCTGATGTCTACAACAGCTACAACAAAAGCTACAATAGCACTGAAAAAAGTGACTGTTTTTTCACTGTTATGACCTTTCCAGCATCCCTATGATCCTGTGATCAAAATTCAGCAACTGGTTTGTATTTATGACCATCACCGTGTCCCAAAGTTATATGATCCTCTTTTGCAACCTTCTGACAGGAAAACTCAATGGGGAAGCCAGTTTCACTTAACAATCAGGTTACTAACTTATTAAATGCAGTGATTCATTTAACCACTGTGGCGAGAAAGGTCATAAAATGAGGCAAAATCCGTTTAACAAATGTCTCACTTAACCACAGAAATTTATTTGGAGCTCAATTGTGGCTGTAAGTTGAGGACTACCTATAATTTGAAAGACTCTCAGCATTCCTTAAAATATCTATATTATGCCAACATCCATTGTTCCCTTTTCATAAAATTTCTTCCACTGCAGAAGAGGATGAATGAGGATTTGTACCTTATCTGCAAAATGTTCTGAGTATTTTTTTTTTAATGTATCAGAACAGATTTCATAATTGCAGATCTGGGAAGAACTGGAGAAGCGGCTGTTTTATTCCATATTTTTCCATCACTCTAAAACCATCCTAGTTATTCATATTTCCCAACCTGAAAAATTCCCATGAGACTCAGGGTGGACTGGGCTGGGTGAATTTTAGATTTATTTATTTATTTTTGGCAGGAGGCATCTATAAGATAAAAATTTGGAGTGATCCACCTTCCTGCACTGGCAGTTTTTTCCTCTTGAATTTCCATGGCATAATTTTGTTCCATTTTCCAGGAGTCCAGGGAAGGGTTAAGGGTACAAAAATGTTTCCACTCCCATCCCTTCCTTTTTCAAAATTCCCATGTCCCACTGCTGAATTTTAATTATTTTGCTATCTAATATTGGCAGCCTAATCTGGAGGTGCCTTGAAAACTGCAAAGAAGGCGATGGAGCTGATGAAGAAATGGCTGAGGGGATAAGTAGACCACCCCTCCTTTAGCATGTTCCCACCCTGTTTTTTTATGGACAGGAACTCGTGATCTTCAAGAAATCTAGAACATTTTAACCAATCAACTGATTGGGAGTGAGCAGGGGTGAAATTCAATGACCTCGCATCACCTCGGGACAGGTGGTAGGGATGATTTCAATCAGTTGGCCCCGCCCATGCCCACCCACCTTCTTCCTTTTAGAGTCCCACCAAACCACACCCACCAAACCACGCCCACAGAGCCGGTAGAGGAAAATTTTGAATTTCACCCCTGGGTGAGGACAAGAAGAGTAAGATTTGGGGGTGCAGTGGTTAGAATGCAGTATTCCAGTATTGCCCACTGCCAGGAGTTCGATCCTGACTGGGTAAAAGTTTACTCAACCTTCCATCCTTCCGAGGGCCCAAATTGTTGGGGGCAACAGGCTGACTCTGTAAACCAATTGGAGAAGGTTGTAAACCATAGTGAAGCAGTATATAAGACTAAGTGCTATGGCTATTTCTCCTTCTCTGTTTTGCATCTTTTGCACCTCTATCCCATCCCCAATTATTTGGGAGCCACATGGAATCTTGTTGGTTTTACGCTAATGCTAATTTTAGAGCCAAAATTCAAGTGAAATGTTGTGGATTTACTTCCCTTCTTCATCCTAACCCTCCCTATGTACTTTCTTCAACCTCTGTTTTCTGAGCAAATTGCCTTTGCTCTCACTTCACCTGTGTTCCAGCATCAGGGGCTGTTGAACCACCGGCAAACCTCCATTCCAAAACAAAGTTTTTGCCAACAGATGTTTTATAGTGACAAGGAATTTCCACATTTGAACCTTTCTGCTGCATCACTGGATTGCGTGGCACAGTCACCTCCACACACACCCCACAGTCTGTGAGGGGAATGGAAAAGAAATGTTCAGAACACAGAACAATGGGGTTGGAAAGCATCTTGGGGCTCAAGCAGCAGATCCTACACCACTGTAGACAAATTGCTGTCCCGTCCCTTCTTAACAACCTCCAGTGATGGATCACCCATAACTTCTGGAGGCAAGCCATTCCACTGATTAATTGTTCTCATTGACAGGAAATCTCTCCTTAATTCTAGGTTGGATCTCTCTTTAACAAGCTTCCATAATTCCTGCTCTTCCCTCAGGAGCTTTGGGGAATAAATTGACTCCTTTTTCTCTGTGACAGCCGTTCAAGATGGCTATCATGTCACCCCCTAGTCCTTCTGTTTGACTACACATATGCCTGTCCAATTTGGGCCTTGAATTAGTGCCTCTTTCTTTCTTAAGGTGCTAGTTTAAAAAACAACCTTCCGTGCAGTTTCCTAATGGCGTGATCTTATCCCCCTGTATTAGTATGCAATTTCCTTCCATTTAATAGCACAGTTCTGATTCGGAGTCATTCCAATCACAACCTTTTTGTTGTTGTTTAGAGTTGATTCCATCCCTTTGGGAAATCAAATTGACCCAGTTCAACATTTTGCTTTAATTTCATTTTAAAATCAATTTGGAGAAAACCAACCAACCAACCAACCAACCAACCAACCAACCAACCAACCAACCAACCAACCAGGATATGCACTTACCCCCCAAATAATCATCAAATCTATTCAGAGACATCCAATTTGATTCAACACTGTTATTCTGTTTTCTGACTCAGACCCAGGATTTTGCTAAACAACCACATGAAAGTGGTCATAAAATCAAGTCAGGACATGTGGTGACCCACTTAATGACCACAATGCTCTATGATGGAAACCCCATCAAGTTAACTGAGGACTACCTGTACCAAGTATTCTTCTGTAATCGTTATTAATATCAATCAAAATAGAAGGATTGGTGCTTTGCTATTTCAAACGCTTTGCTATTTCATTGCAAATGTTCGATGCACTTTATAAAGCTGTAGTAAGGGTTTTATTACCAGGTGAAAAACATAAATGTCAAGCTATCTTTGCCTGCAAAAGGGAGGAAAAACCCCCTCAGCTTCTTCTATTGGGTCTGGGTCATCAAGGAGTACTTGAAGATTGTACAGTCAACCTCACAAGGTGAAAATTGCTTCAAGTACAAGTCTCTCTCTCTCTCTCCCTCCCCCTCCCTCCCTCTCCCTCTGTGTGTGTGTGTGTGTGTGTGTGTGTGTGTGTGTGTGTGATTCTGGGCAAGAAATGATATTATCTTTTCATATTGAATTGCACATAAAATAAATGATAATAAAATTTCAGTACATTTAAAGTAGACTTACAATAAATTCTAATTGTAAATCTAAGGTACTTACTAAGAGACCAAATGAAGAACAGGAAGCAGGGAAGATGACATTTCCAAAAGACCATGCGGGGGTCCATTTCTCAGGAAAAATAACAGGTGATGACTTTCCTAAGAGAACTGAAACTCAACTGAGACCAAACAGAACTGTTTTTTATCTTGTAGGTAAGCAAGAGCAAACAATTATAGCCAAGGTGAATCACACTTGTGATAGGGAAGGCTAATCCAATGTGCCTTCTCATACCTTGCACTCACTGCTGCTCAGAACTGCTCCTCAAAACTCATAGCATTTTTCCTCTCATGCCTTCCTTATTCGGTCTCTATATTCAAATCAAAATTGCAAATGGTGTTGGTTTTTGTCCTGGGGTTTTTCCAACGCTGGATGATAAGGAAGGTGGTTGCTGCTTTTTTTTTTTTGCATTGTATGTCAAGTTTCGAAGCACGCTTTTGCTGTTGCAACCATTATCATTTCTCAGGTTGCCCAAAACCAGGAGGGAAGGAAGGGGGTGATGGAATGTAAGCTCCAGACATCAGGAAGACAGCCATGAGAACCAAGGACACTTCAGCAGGTGTATGCCAGAGCCAAAAGACTTTCTCATAACAATACAATGAGACTGAATTAGACAATGTGACCTGGTCTAATAGGAGGAGGGGGAATCTATATTTTGATTATGTGGGGTTACATGGGAAATAGCCAGATCTGGTTTTGCTCTCATTTGTGCCAAAATGATGTACGCAATAAAGATTTGCATTAAGACATTGGATTGTCTCAGTTGTGCTTGCTTTGGTTGGGTTCATCAATCAGAATGTTGACATTAAACCAGATCTACCAAAATTAAAACAAAGTGAGATCATCACTCCCGTTGGCCCAAGTGGAGATTGTACTACCCCACTCAGTGGGGAAGGGTGTCATAAAAACCCTAATAGACTCAGGGTGCACCTGATGCTTAGTCAACCTGTAGACAGTGTGGAAGTTGGAACTCCGAGTGAGAAATCTATGCCGACCCATGAAATTTGAGCAGATTGATGGCTTCAATTGCAGAGGGCTTGCCTGCCTCTTACCTAACAGAACTGGTGCACCTAAATTTAGGAACCCACCAAGAGACCATTTGGTTCATGGTTGCCGCAAAGATGGCAAAAGCCATGATATTGGGGTTAGCCTGGCTTACCAAGTGGAAACCCATCATGCATTGGGACAAGGGAGAGAGACATGTAGCAATGACAGGAAAGGGACATGATTCCCCAAAAAGGAAATGGACTGAGCCAAACCAGCAGAGGACAAGAGGGGACGATTTGAGCACACAAAAAGGCATCCAAGAGACTACATCGATAAAAACCAGGCCAGGGGCTTCATTCAGCCCATGAAGTCCTGAATAGCAGCCCCCATGCTAGTCAAAGAGAAAAGGATGGATCATTGAGATTATGCATAGATTTTAGGGGTATGGAAAACATGTACCCGCTCCCCCTCATGAAAGACATGTTAGGACATTTAGCCAAAGGCAAAGTGTTCACCAAACTGGACCCCAGGGAGGCATACTACCAAGTGAGGATCAAAGAAGGTGACGATTAGATGACCACCTTCAATTCCCCTTTAGGATGCTACCAGTTTAGGGTGATACCTTTTGGATTACAAGGAACCCCAGCCGTGTTCATGCAGCTGATAAATGAAGTGCTGCATGAGCACCTATACAGCCTATAGGTCAGAGATCCTCAGACTGGTCTTGTGGTGTAAGAGTCATAACCTCACCCTGAACATCAAAAAGACCAAAGAATTGATTATAGACTTCAGAAGATGCAAAGCAGAGCCCTCCCACTATATATCAATGGAGATTGTGTGGAAAGAGTTCATAGTTTTAAATTTCTAGGAACTCATATTCCCGACAACCTTACTTGGTCGGTCCACACTATGGCCACTACAAAGAAGGCCCAACAGTGCCAGCACTTCCTGAAGTTGCTGAAAAAGAGTGGTCTGGGTGAGAAGTTGCTGGTTACTTTTTACCGGTCTACCATTGAGAGCATTTTGGCATACTGTGTAACAGTGTGGTATGCTGGATGCTGTGCAATGGATAAGAAGATGCTCCAGAGAGTTATAAACATAGCACAAAAAATCATCAGTTGCTCTCTTTCTTCTCTGGAAGAGATTGCGAAGACCAGACTCCTCTCTAGAGCACTAAAAATCTCCACAGACCGTTCTCATCCTGGACATTCATATTTCGATCTGTTACCATCAGGGAGGCTTTATAGGTGTCTTAAAATGAGGGCTAATAGATTGAGAAACAGTTTCTTTTCCAAGGCAGTAATTGTCTTGAATCAAACAGTGCATTTGTGATTTAGTCCTATTATTATTATTATTATTATTATTATTATTATTATTATTATTATTATTATTATTAAATACTTTGTAGTGTGATTGTGATGTGGTGTTTGGGGCACTGTGCTGGAGTAGCTTTCAAATTTCATTGTATTCGCGGAATGCAATGACAATAAAGGTATTCTATTCTATTCTATGTGGGTGTGTGTGTGTGAAAGACACTATGAGATTAAACGAATCTTAGATTCTAGGCACTATAAAGGAAAGCCATAACACTTCATGCAATGGAAAGGCTATCCAATTACAGAGGCAAGGTGGATCAAAGCCCATAATATTAAGGTAGAATGCTCAATAGGCAGATTCCATGCAAAGTACCCTCAGAAGCCAGGGCCCCTACAGGCAGGAGTTCAAATAAATGATAATAATATGTAATTATTATTTTCCAGGTATCTTCTTCATTTTAGGGAGGTCCGCCTATCAAGTTTCGAAGTGCACTTTTGCTGTTGCAACCATTATTACTTCTCAGGTTGCCAACAAACCAGGGGAGAGGGAAGTGGGTGATGGAATGTAAGCTCCAGACATCAAGAAGACAGCAGTGAGAAACCAAAGACACTTCGGCAGGTGTTTGCCAGAGCCAAAAGACTTTCTCATAACAATATGATGAGACTGAATTGGACAATGTGACCTGGTCTAATAGGGGAGGGAAAATCTATATTTTGATTATGTGGGACTATGTGGGAAATAGCCAGGTCCGGTTTTGCCCCATCTGTGCCGAAATGGTGTACTCAATAAAATTTTGCATTAAGAGGTTGGATCATCTTGGCCGTGCTTGCTTTGGTTGGGTTTGTCAATAGGAACGTTGACATTGTATGTGCATTTGTGTGTTTAAAATCCTATATGACTGAGTTATCTGTGAGACCATCTTTCCCTAAAGAACATCTACCTGTCCTACAGGGCCAGATAGAGTGGGCACACACTCCTACTTTTTTCTGCTAAATATTGTCATCAGATGGGAGCTAGGATGCTTGCCTTTTCTGTGGCCTTTTCTGTGGCAGCCCCTGCCCTATGGAACATTCAGCCAGCCTCCACCCTTTTAACTTTCCATGAGGCTTTGAAGATTTGACTCCCCCACCCCCCGCTCCAAGCACCAGGAGGCTAGATAATTGCACATTAGAACTTTGATTGGCACCACATTTTTATTTATGTGTTTGGTTTTAATAGTTCTAATATGCTTTTATGTTTTAATTTTTAATTGGGAACTGCCCAGAGTTTGTTATAAGATGGCCAACTAAATCTGTATAAAATGCAGGTAAAAAAACTCCTTATGCTGTATTTAATTATCACCCATTTCTATGGATCTGAAAATAAATGTGTCAAGTCTTCATATACCAATCGATTTCAGAAAGGCTCCAGGCTGATCTAGCTGAGCTTTAAATACAGACGTGTATGTCTACATGTATGTCAACAACATACTGAAACACAGAGTCAATGACATGGCTTTCTTCTAGAAAAGAAATACAAACATCACTCTGGGAAATCATTAACTAAGCTACTGGAAGAAACAAACGCCACTGTTCTACACCCAAGCAAACAATTTTCCAGATAAGTTCATTAGAACACTGCAACCGCCTTTGTCAAATAACTTTAGCCCATCTATTATCCTGGGTTAAATCAGTGCCTTAAGTTAGCTGTACTATATTTTGCAATGCATGGAATCCACCAATAGCAAATTTTGATTTGAGAATGCAGCATTTTTTTCCTTGTGTAACAGAATAACAGATTTGGAAGGGATTTCGGAGGTCTTCTAGCAGGAAAGCCATACCATTCCAGACACATGGTTTCCCAGTTTCTTCTTAAAAGCATGTAGTGATGGAACAGCCACAACTTCTGAAGACAATCCTTATTTTAATTGATTTTTGTTTGGGGCTGAGATTTTATTTCTTTTTAACCTTGTGTTTCTATTTGCTTTTGTTCTCCTATCTTATATTGCTTATCATTTTAGTCCTTGTTGTAAAAAGAAAACAATTAAGAAACCTGGAGTTTTAGTTCAGGAAAGTTGGGATAAATGCATTTCAATGTCTTTCCCTTTCCACACACACATAGACAAGTCCCATGCAAACTGCCTTATTTCAGTTGGTTTTAGTTGATATAAAAACAAATACTTTTAATGATTGTTTATGAAAAATAATACATTTCAAAACTGTACATAAAAATACTTCAGTGTATCCCTACCTTCCCACACAACAGAAGGATCTTATTGCCATTGAAAAATAAAAATAGCTAGCATGAAAATGGTTAGAGGACTCCTGTCCAGATTCACAGACCTGTTAATATCTAGAAGTATAAATTATTTACTCCATCTACATTTATAAAAAAAGAAAAAGAAATATAGGAATTTGTCCATTGAATAAACATAATTGCACAATATATATTAAGATGCAAAAGGTGTCCTTCAAACAGTCCATTTAAGAGGCCTAATAGAAAGTTCTTCTATAATATTATAAGACATGTTCTTAAGAGTTATGGAAGATGTAATATTTTGATAGACCTGAGGCAGTATTTGGCCTTAACCTCATGAGAGCAGGAAGAGCAATGTTTTTGAACTGACATGCTGACAATTCTGAGAATTGAAGTCCACACATTTTAAAGTTGCCAAGTTTCAAAAATACTAATGCAGAATTAGAATTAAATGTAGAATTGAATGTAGAGTTCCTATGTGGTTTGCTAAGAAACAGTAGGACACAAATCAGAATAAAAGCATATTTTCCAGAATCAACCCTGCAGGTGTGAAGGTCCTAACCATAGTCATCAGAGGGATTCCATTTATTCTATGACTCTTTTTTAAAAATACTAATAGGTTTGGGAGCCAGAACAGATAGTTATTTTGCCTAGAAGAGAACAGCCTGCTCATTTAGAGCAGAGATGTCCAACCTGGGTAACTTTAATGGCTGGCTGTGGAATTCTGGGATTTGAAGTCCGCAAGTCTTATAGTTGCCAAGATTAGACACCTCTGACTTAGAACAATTGGCTGGCTTTGTTTGGGTGAGGGACACTTCCAGAGAATACAAGGCAGACTTGCAGAGAAAACCACAGCTATATCCTAGACCAGGGCTCCCCAAACTTGGCAACTTTAAGACTTGTGGACTTTAACTCCTAGAATTCTCCAGCCTGCTGGAGAATTCTGGGAGTTGAAGTCCACAAGTCTTAAAGTTGCCAAGTTTGGGGAGCCCAGTCCTAGACCAACCATCACCCTAGAAGAAAGCAATTCTAAATCAATCTTGTATTGCTGGTAATAAAGCTACACAGATGACTGCAACTAGTCCTTGATTTGCAACCTTTTTTTTTGGTGACTATTCAAAGTTACAACTGTACCTAAAAAGTGACTTGCAGCTGGTTCTGATACAACCATTGCAGCATCCCCATGGTCATGTGATTAAAATTGGGGTGCTTGGCAACCAGCATATATTTACAACAGCTGCTGAATCTTAGGGTCATGTGATCTGCATTTGTGACTTTCCCAGGTGCCTCCCAACAAGTAAAGTCACTGGGGGAACCCAGATTTGCTTAACAATTGTGTGATTTACTTAATAAGCAAGGTGATTCACCTTAACAACCATGGCAAAAAAGGTCATTAAATTGGATGAGATTCACCTAACAATTCCTCATTTAGCAACAGATGTTCCAGTGCCAACTGTGGTCATAGGTCAAGGACTACCTGTACACAATATTCAAGGCAGAATCCTTCCTCAACTTGACTAGCCTTCCTTAAGTTTGTGAGCACTTCCTGAAAAGCATATTCTACATCTGTAGTTCCATGGGTTATACCCTACATTAATCAAAAGAGGACCACTACTTCAAAAAGTGGGCTTGTAGGGATGCTATGAAACAAAAGAAACCCCCCATCCCAAATATTCAGCACAAGAATGGTTGGATAGAAAGTCCTAGTCTAGAACCACTACAGATCTCTGTGTTACCAGCTTAATAAGGACTGTGCCATCTGACAGTGCTGAATTATATGATTAGCTTGGATTAATATGAAATGTTACCTTAGGAAAGCATTTTAGGGTCCTATAAAAATGAATTTTCTGTTGCAAAGCTTTATATCTTAAAGGTGGCATCCACTTTTCAGATTTAAAACCACCAAGTGCAAAAACTTGAGCACCCACCAAATTATTCCTATCAGAAACCATTCCCAAGCATCTTCAGGTGAATACCAATACTTTGATCTCTTTTTGCATTTATGATGGTCTGTCATGGGAGTTGCCCAATGTCAACTCATAAAATAATTCTATTGTCTTTTAGAGTTGCCAACAGCCTTGTCAACATCATGGCACTTGTCTCTCCAAATAGGTCCACCTTGAGCTAAATTCATCTTGCCCATAAGCGTCCAAATTAAATAATCTAGGACACCATCTCAGGAAAAAGGACATTACACAACTAGTTGTATCCATTGTAAAAGATAACCTCTTCAGTAAGGCTGCATTTATTTTGTACCAAACTTATTTCAAGGGGCATTGATACTACCTAATTTAGTGCCCAACAACTGCAGATGAATCTCTGAAGTCTTGGATGGCCCTTCCTAAGGGCCAAACTTTAAAGTTGTCATTTTATGGATTATTACTGAAATCTGGAATAATTGCATTAATTTATTCCTCACACCATTGATATTCCATAAATTCAATTAAAATGGCATTTTCTTCAAATGTAATCTATGGTGGCTTCTTCATAAATATGGAAGCTTGGGCCTTCAAAATGTTGCACATCTCTAACATACTATGGTGATCTAAAATCAGGTGTCTCAAAAGGCAGCTGAAGGGTTTATGAATTAATTGCCTTTGAAGTGACACCAAGATCAGCCCAACCAACAGTGAGGCTGAACTGTCCTTCAGTTGCTTCTGGGGAGATGGAAGTAGGATACAGGAATGACAAGAAAGTCACTCTACCACCTTGGCTACAGCTCTACTACCCATTGCTGAAAAGCATTGCCTACCTGGAAGGTGGCAGCTGGGATTCTATCACTTTTTTATTTGTGCATATTTCTCTAATGCAACTTTATGCTGGCTGAGGAATTCTGGGAGTTGAAGTCCACCAGTCTTAAAGTTGCCAAGTTTGAAGACCTCTGGTGTAGACTTTTGACATGGAGTCAGGTAGGTTTCAATTATCTTTACCTTCCCTTCCAAAGTGTCTGAAGGGTTTCCCATTGTGGGCTACTTCTTGGAAAATATTGAGGAAGATAGAATCACCCATTTTGCTTAAAGACTTCAGATCTACCTCCTTCTCTTACTCTAAGCCAGGGGTCTTCAAACTTGACAGCTTTAACACTTGTGGACTTCAACTCCCAGAATTCCTCCTCCAGTCATGTTAGCTCAGGAATTCTGGGAGTTGAAGTCCACAAGTCTTAAAGTTGCCAAGTTTGAAGACCCTTGTTCTAAGCCAAGACAGTAAACCACAGCTTGCTTCTCTTCCTCAACATTAAGAGTCATGTTAGAGAACAAACTGTTTTTTAATCCAGTTAAACCTAGTCTCTGTTAAGTAGATTCCCAGAGGAGATGAAATGGGGTTGGTGCACCAAGAAGAATAAGACTGGACAGATAAACAGAAGCTCTTCTGGTTATCAATTTTTTTAAAAAAGTCCTTTTCAGAAGTCCTGATAAGGTCTCACTTATGGCAAAGTCTTGACATTTGGTCACTTGAAGAACAAATCCAAGCCCCACACCACACACAGACCCCTGGACCTCTGAGGACAGGCTGGCAAAGCAGCACAATACGCGCCTGTCTCTCGACAGTGCTTGTGAGGAGTCAAACCGATAGCCACATGGAGAGCTATGACATTACAACCCATTTACACCAAAGATCCTGCCTGGCTTTGAGCAGGCACCATAACAGGCACTGCTCCCATGCGATTCAGAGTGGAGGCTGTTAACCCTTGAGCAGTGGGGACAGGAGGCTCCTGTTGCTGGGGGGCCTGTGGCTGAGCCCTGTTTGTCCGGTGGAGGTTATTCCTGTGGATGGGCACGCTGGCATGATGGCACTGGACTCCGTTGATCACCGGTGGGAAGTAGAGGGGCAGTGATTGGCTGGAAAGGCTGGGTGTCGGTGTGAGGGTCCCATTTCTGGGGTCGGAAAAAGGGGCCTTGAAGCCCACCATGCTTCCTGCAGCAGTGGTGATGGAGGCTGTGTCCGAGGGGGCCCGGATAGGATAGGGTTTCTGATCCCGGGTTGTGTTCATGGATGACAACGTTCCATTTTTGGAGAGTCCATCAGTGCAGGAATTTTTCACCCAGGAGAGCGTCTTGGGAGCTACAGCATCTTCCCTGCAGTGGGGAAGGAAGGCATAAATGGAAAGGAAAATAGGGATCAATGAAGTTATTTCCCAATATTCCATTTCCTTACTGATCTATGATCTATGATTTTTATGTTTTTAAGTCCTTTCAAAATCTTCAAAATTCAACATTTTAAACTGTGATTTCCATCCAACAGAATATCTAAATGGGTTTTGTTTTGCAAGGACTTATACCCCTACTACAAAACTAATTCAATCATCCGTGACAGGGGCCTCCTCAGAGAAAAAGAACCCACAACCACTATAGATTAACCATTCCCCTGTTGTACAGGGATCTTACCAACACAAAGTGTTTTCTTGTTGAAACTAGTCAGAAAGAACCAATAGAAGGGAATGTTTGTAGCTCGGGTTAAACCCCGAGGTCCTTTGTGCTCTCTGGACTGTTTTCTTGCAGACATTTCATCACCCAAGTGGATGATGTTATCAGTGCTACCTGGCATAGCATGGATATTACCTAGTTGGCCAATGAAACATGTGTCAGCTTTGGAAGCCATACTGAGACCAGATGCTCCCACACTGCTGCATTTTGAACCTGGGAAAGTGGGAGGGGATTTCTTGGAGTGTATGTAGTTAGACATAATAACATTCTTTTTCTAATTCAAGGTCATGTTAGTTTGCACAGAAGTGAGGGGAAGTCTCAAGTTGGGATGGATAGTGATTGGGGCCTGTGATGTGATGATGGGTGCAGGGGATGGATTTGTAGCTTTTACTTATTGCAAGGAAGCCCAGAACTTTCAGATTCAGGATTCCCCAGATGTGCCAGTTATTATCCAAAATAAAAAGAACTTTTGAGAAGATATCTGTCTCGTAGTTATTTGTTGGAGTGGAGGTTTTCTGGAACGCTGACAACATGTGGAAGAAAACAGCCAAACCCAGAGAGCACCAAGGACCACATAGTCAACAACAAAAATATTGAAAATGATCCAAACACAAAGTCTAGCTGAGACATTTCTTCCAGGTGCTCCAGGGGACAATTCCTACCATTCCTGGTCATTGGCTATAGACAGACACAGGCTGATGGACTTCGAATCCAACCACATGTGGTAGACACTCTTTCCTACCTCTGCTATCATCAGTGCCAGACGTTCTACATTACTTACTTGATTTCATTGGCTATGTCCTCTTGGGCTTCCTTCTTTTCTTTCGGTAGATAAACATCTGAAGTGCAAAAAATATGATCAGGCCAAGACCAATGAGGGTCCCCACGACTGCACCAGCCACCACTGCTGTATTGAATGCTGCAAAAGGAGCCACAACAGTGAAGATGTTTTGGTTTGTATTTTAACTGAGATAGGAAAAAAGATTTCAGCAATCCTACCTATCTCAACGTTTCCCAACCTCCTGCCTCTCTAGATATCTGGGTCTACTTAATCCTATTTAAAATCCCTTTAACCTGTTCACATCGAACACAACTGATTTTGGACCCAATCTCTGTGTGAACATGTATTTATATATCATTGATGTTAACCTTACTTCCAAAAAGGCTATACGGGTCTTTTTTTCCCATGGTTGTCATAAACAACTGTGAAATAGACTAGACTGGGAAATATTGACTGCTCAAACCATTTCATGAACAAATGAGATGGTTGTCCTTGGTTGTCCCTGTCCTAAATCAGTGATGGCTAACCAAGTGCCCAAAGCGCACGCATGCATGTGCATTCCCAAAATGCAGTGCCCCACACATGCGTCCCATCCCTGATGCATGCCTGCATGACTGTGTGTGATCCCCAGCCCCTGCATGTGCATGCATGACCCCCGCATATGATCCCTGGGCCCTGTGCATGTGTGTGGCCCCAACCCCATGGATACACTCGCAACCCCCACACATGTCCTGCCTCACGCATGTGCGGCAGAGATCCAAAGACCAGCTGGCCGGCAGAAGGCATGTGCACACATGCGCAGTGGAGCCGAGCTGGGGCAATGGCTCATGTGCCCAGAGAGAGGACTCTGCATGCCACCTCTGGCACATGTGCCATAGGTTTGCCATCATGGTCCTAAATACTCTCTGTGAACCAACACTGACAGTTCTTAGCAATGCTGGCTGGGGAATTCTGGGAGTGGAAGCCCATATTTCCGTTGCAGAAACCTGGAGAGCAGGCAGGTTGAGGAAGGATGCCCTGATTACTACTTCACCTTGGCTGCTGATGCATGAATACATGGTTAGGACAATGAACATTTCTACCAGGGATATGAGCAGCATCTTTTAATCCAGATAGAACAGTCCTCACTCCAGGTTCCTAGTTAGGTGGACACCTTCAATACAGTGGCCAAGAAAACACTCCACGTTTTCCTAAAATTTGATACTGAAGGGAGTTTTATTTCAAATGGAAGTGGGAGACTGTTCTTAAGGATACAACTGATTGCAATGGTGATATTTTTATTTATTTCAACCTTCTCTTGCTCCTAAGAGTTCACATGTAAATGGAAGCAGAGTAGAGGGAGATCTTGAGCTGTCAAGGAGAGACTCACGTGGATGTACTTCCAGATTGAGTGTGCAGTTGGAATGGCCAGCTATGCTGGAGGCGTTGCAGAGATACAGCCCAGACATGTCGACAGTAAGATTGGTCAATGTCAGCATCCCCTTCTTGGTATCTGGGAAAAAATGCCAAGCAAGCTTCAGACCAACAGAACTGCATTTCAAGAGGACCCCATTAACTCTCTCTTAGTGACTTGGCTGAGCACCTAAACCAAGTTTTCCCATTACACTAAGCCAGGGTGTAGAATAGTACTTCTTAACTTTAATAATCTGAAGACAGGTGGACCTCAACTCCCAGAGTCCCATGCTGTCTGGGGAATGCTGGGAGTTGAAGTCCACAAGTCTTCAGGTTGCCAAGGTTGAGAAACCCTAGTAGAACTTGAGTCTAAAGCAGGGGTCTTCAACCTTGGCAATTTTAAGACTTGAGGACTTCAACTCCCAGAATTCCTCAGGTAGTTTGCTGGCTGAGGAACTCTGAGAGTTGAAGTCCACAAGTCTTAAAGTTGCCAAGGTTGGAGACCCCTGGTCTAAAGTGTCACCAAAAAACTTGCTTCCTCCCCTGGAGCTTCATTCAGAAGTTTTCAGCAAATGGTAATTCTAAAGGCAAATGAAGAAGAATATGAAATATTCACCTTCAATTCTGGATTAAATTCAATGCACATTGAACTGAATCAAACTCCGTTCTCGACTTATCTTCCCTTTTGTTTTGCAAAGCAGACCCAAAAGATACATGGGGACTTCTCCCATCTTCACCCAAACCACAGCCATGTCCAACCTGCCCTGTCCAAGTCGTGCTGGACTACAGAGCAAAGACTCCTACCTTGTGTGGGTGCAAAGAAAAACTGGGTGCTGGGCTCAGTCCGCTGCCAATGGTAAACTGGGACCGGTTTTCCAAAAGCAGATTTGCAGGACATGGTAACGTTGCCTCCAACCTGTGCACTGCCTCGAATCTGACACTTTGGTGGAGATGGTGGGACTGCAAAAATAATGAGGTCTCTTTTTTTATTAAAGAAAATACAAAAACCATTCAATGCTTTAAAAGGTAGTAAATGGCTCCATCTACTGGCTGTAAAAAACTATTGGCGTTCCACTGAAAGCTGGGAGGAGAAGAATCAGTTCAGGAATTCCATCCACTTTCAAAGGGGAAGAGATGTTGTTAGTCTGTTGCAGAAGCCCAGATGTGGAGGGATGCTATATATTAACAGATGCATCAAGGAGGTGGTTGTTAATGTTACCTGTAGTGGTTGTTAATGTTACCTTTGATTTTGACCTTTCTTTGTGCTATTAAAATATTGGAGTTCAGATATGACCCCATTCTATCTTTGGCCCTCTTGAGGTATCTTTTTGAACTTGGATTAATATCAGCAGGAAAGGGGTTCCTGAAGTTTCAGTGCTCACTTTGGACAAAACATAAAGAAGGAGAATCACCCCTTCTAGATGCTATCCCATGGGAATTGTAGGGGAAGGAGGGCCAGAACCTGCAGGTGGAGTTAAAAGAGGAATCAGCCTAGAATCCCTACATAGTCAGAAGCAAACTGTCCAGCCTCCTTTGAATTCCATTGACCCTTATCCAACTCTTAGCAGCTGTTAACTGTTATTTGAGAAGATTCATGTGCCTAGGCATGAATAGCAATAAATAAAGTTTAAGTGGACTTTCACATGTGAATCTGATCTTTTGCATCTGACAGGACTGTTTTGAAACAGCTCATGAGCTGAAACTTGGGTGCTCCTTGTAAATTGCTATGCAGCTCTGGAGAATTACAAGACTGCTGAACTAAAGAACGACCTGCTAGATTGCCAAGCTCAATTGTATGGTGCAGAAATCAAAAGATTTGCAGCAATCTTTTCCTGATGCATCCAACTTAACTGACAACCATAATTGATGCTGCAATTATGGCCGTAAGTCATGATGGTTGTAAAACAGGTCATCATGTGATTGACCCAATTTTTTGACCTTTTTTGTGGGGTGAAGGAATCATAAACTGAAGTCAATTTATCCGACGGTCACAAACTGAACCCACTGATGCTAAGGGCTGGTTTTTGTTGGAAACCAGAAAAGCAAAAACATTATAAATCACAGTCATGGGACTGTGGGATGCTACAATTGATCATAAACTGCAGGCTGGTTGCCAAGAGCCCAAAATACAGTCAGGTGACCATGGGGGAGGGCATCGATCAGAACTTCATCATAAGGAGTGTGTTGTGGCCTGCCGGCGGATGGTGGAGCTGGCAGCAGAGTCGGACAGAAGTGAGGAGGTTGGGGAGGAACCCGGGCCATTCCTGGAGGCTGAGGAAGGCTTGGAGGAGGGCTCTGCATCAGAGGCAGAGATGGGGCCAGGGCAGGTTGCAGTCATCAGCTGCCTTCAGGCTCAGACAGCAGTGAGATAGGGGAGCTTCTGGAACCGATTCCCAGCCTGCGCATGCGGAGAGCTGCCAAAAGGAAGGCACAATTAAGAACCATGGGTTGACATGGGAGTAAGGCCACAGGTGGATGATAAATAGCCCCTCCCATCAGGATTAAAAGAGAAGCAAAAGGGGAGGGGACTTTTGCAGGAAATGACTCGCTCGTTTGGTCATTTGTTTGTTCCAGCCTTGTGGAGATTTGTCTGTATAACCCAGCCCTTCTCTGCCAGCATTGAGTGTGGAACAGAAGTAGTATTCAGCAGGTTCTGACCAGTTCTGGAGAACCGGTAGCAGAAATTTTGAATAGTTCAGAGAACCAGCAAATCCCACCTCTGGCTGGAGATTTTACAGTATCCTTCCCCTGCCATGCCCACCAAGCCACGCCCACAGAACCGGTAGTAAAAGTTTTGAATCCCACCACTGGTGTGGAACTATTTATCAGGCAGTGTTCCAGGATTGATAAAGGTCTGAGCTCATTAGTAGACCTTCATAAGACTGTTTGCCAAGCAGTTGGCTGGCTGTGAATGAAATAAATTCACATTCATGTAATAAAAGAGGTTTTTGCCGGGACATTTTAACTTTGAATGGTTGCTAAAAGTGACCCATCATAACTCAAAGGCTACCTGCATGAACATGAAGTGTTCTAGGTGATCCAAGATCATATCTCCCCATCTAACCTCTGCAAAGCAGAAGAAAGTTGATTTACCTAGAACGGTGAGGTTGACAAGTCCGATGTTTCTTCCGTTCACTGTACTGTCATCCGGAACATTCACGGTGCACATGTATTGGCCGGAATCCATTTCTCTGGTATTATTAATTACAAGGGAGACATTGTGAAAAGGCACACGGAACAAAAACCCAAGGCGCTGCTTGAGATCAGGGTCTTCCACTTTGGTTGTCTCATACATAAAGGCCAGGATCTGGAATGCAGATCAAAGGATTCAGTGTTTTGGCTGAAACAGCAGCATGCTGCTATGAAACACAGCACACAACAGGAAACTTGTCTGAACACACCTAGGAAGGATGCATACAATTGTATGCATAGAATAGACCAATTATTCTCAAATTTGGCAGTTTTATGTTGTTTGGATTTCAACTCCCAGAAATCCCCAACCAGTATGGTTGGCTGAGGAATTCTGGCAGTTGAAATCCAGACTTCTTCAAGTTGCCAAGGTTGAAGAACACTCTACAACTTGGCCTCTTTCTCTGTATAAACTGATATTGGCCATTCTTTTGCCTGTGTGGTCCACCCATCCTTAAAGCTGCTGAGTTTGAGAAACACTGGCATAAACTATCAACCTTTTTCCTACCATTTCTGAAGAGAGACATTCTGGGCTGTAACACTCATTTTTCATCCCTTTCCTCCTGCTGATTCTTGTACTGTATCTTTACCATCATTTTAAAGTAGTTTTTAATACAGCCATTTCTTTCCCCTGTTTCAATCAGACCTACACAACCTGGGGGCCAAGAACAGCAATAGCGGTGCAGTGCAAAGACTTCATTTTGACCTTCTGCAAGTGAGAGAGGAAGCCACCTTTGCTTGCAGATGGGATGTTCCAATCTATCTTTTCCTGGTCCAAAAGGTTCAAATGAATCCACTGCAGAATCTGTGTCTTGACATGCATTGTAATGAACTAGAGCCACCCTGGGACTTTAAAGGGAGGAAAAGTTGGCTTCGATGCTCTAGCAGAGCTTGGTTGCCATAGTAACAAAAGATGCTTCTTTCCCCTTCATCACTAGTAGGATTCCTTTCTTCATAAAGCATCTGAAAACCAACAATTACAAAGTTCTGACTAAGGGACGAATTGACTAAGGGGCGATTGCAGCGAAGGCAGCAAAACCTTGACAGGATTGCAGCTGTCAAGGTATATAGACTCCACCCTGGGAATAAGCAAAGGAGTGGAAAGGTTTTGTGAATAAATTACAAAGTTCTTGACCTTGTCTACCTCAATGAGTTGAGATCTGCTTATTGCAATTTTTTTACTCCAGCGACAGGCAATAGGATTCTACAAATGTTTTGAACAGCAACAGCTAATGAAATTATGGAAGTTCTCATAGAACATCTGCTGCAAGGTTTGCAAAAGAAAACGAATGGGCATTAATCAAAAGCTGGAATGAGGTACGTGTGTGAAAAACCAGAGGTTGTCCAAGATTCTTAAAATACCCCTTCTCTAATTGCTCGAGTTACTTTGGGAGTGGAGAAAACATGAATTGATAGACTGAATTAGCCCCTTGCATACACTTCTGTCCTTCCAGAAAGCAGAAATTATGGTTTATATTTCTAAATGGAGGAGAATGTAGAGCGGAGGGATACCACTGATGTGCCCTTCTGCACAGACAACATGTTACAGGTGGGAAGAGTCCATCAAGGAATTGCTCAGGAGCTCAAGTTTCTAAACGGGAAAACTTTAAAGTGCCCAACTTATTGTCTATTCACTGTCCCCTCCTTTGAATGCTGTATCAGATTCCAAGCAATCTCCTGCACAGTATTTCTCAACCTTGGCATTTTAAGATGAGTGGACTTCAACTCCCAGAATTCTAGCAATGCTGGCTGCGGAAGTCCACACAACTTGAAATTGCCACAGTTGAGAAAACTTGCTCTAGCATGTTCCTGAACCTCCCCATATCTGTGGGAATTGAAGTCCACACATCTTAAAAGTTGCCAAGGTTGAAGAACTCTGCTCCAGTATCTTGCTGAAGAAGCAATCTGTAGAAGCTTGGTTCTTCAGCCTGGCTCTCAGCCTTCTTCCAGCCTTCCTATCTTTTTCAAAGAGACACAAAGGTGTCAGTGCTACTTAGCACCTCTTCCGCTTGCATGGCTCATTCCCCACACAAAGCAGTGATAAGTCTAGCACATCAAACGGATGACGCTCGGTAGGCATAGCAACGGCATCAAACAGTTCAAATTTGAGCATGATACAAGAGGCCTCTGCCTGTACGCATAAGTGCATGAGCATCCCATATGGTGGACAAGATATCTATACCCTTCCTAACCTCTATTTTATGCTCCCTGGGGACCCTTGGCTTAAGCAGCCAAACTTCATGGCAAAAACTATTAATTTTGTCTGCATGATTTCTCCCTTTCCATAATTTGGGGTAAAATACAGGTAGTCCTTGACTTACAGCCATTTGCTTAGTGACTGTTCAAAGTTACAACAGCACTGAAAGAAGTGACTTATAATTGTTTTTCACACTTACGACTGTTGCAACATCCCCATGGTCATGCAATCAAAATCTGGGTGCTTGGCAACCGGTTGCAGTGTCCTGGGGTCATGTGATCACCTTTTACAACCTTCTGACAAGCACAGTGAAAGGGGGGGGCTAGATTCACTTAACAACAGAGGCAAGAGAGGTCATAAAATGGACAAATTTCACTTAACAATTGTCTTGCCTAGCAAGGAAAATGTTGAGCTCAGTTGTGGCTGTAAGCCAAGGACTGCCCGTATACAGTATTCCTTCAGCTCACAGAAAAATGAATGCATTTACTTTGCCCCTTAAAATGAGCCTTCTCTCTTCTCCACCAAATGCCCAGCCTTGCCAAAACAGTGCTGCCATCGCTTCTGTGCCTCTGACCACCCTCATATCCCCCCCAAAATTTTTTTAAGATGGTTGTGCAACTCCCCTTTGCATATACAGGCTCTTAATTTCTGAATCTGTTGGCAGCATGCTTCTATTTTACGCCAACCCACCCAGCTATGTAACATTGGGGGATAATGCTTGCTTCTCTGCCTTCATCAGACTTCAGGGTCCAAATGTGTTACAGGCTGCAAAGTGCTCTGAGAAACACTCAAGTGGAACACGCAAGCCAAGCACATAAAAATGGGGAAACTCTCCTATCCCAAAAAGGCCCACCCAGATTTGAAGGGAAAGAGATTCACTGTTGAGCAATGACCTTCAAATCATAGTGGCGTTGCGTTCCCAAATTCATCCTCCCCATAAACAGAAAATGTAGGTTTCTGAAGTGTCCCCAGCTGCCTACATCTATATCCTTCTAAAAAGAAGACATGTCAATTAGGAGAAGATGCCCAAGCATGCTTTTTAGCTCTCGTGGTTTTTTGTTGTTGTTGTTGTTAGAAAGATACTTTAAGCCTCTTGATTTTTTTATGTTGATTTTTTTTTCTCTGAGTTAGATGCAGAGTCTGGAAGCTTGACAGAATTGGGATGTATCCAAACTGGGGGGAAAAAAGTAAAAATAAAGTAAAAATGAAATTTAAATTTTTTTTTAAACAACCTTAACATTAGATTGACTTAACGGTCACTGAATAACTCTAAGAATTTCAGTGAGCCAAATCTAAATGTGGGGAAGTCTTAAGCAGACTGACATTTTTCTGTATATATGGACTGTACTGACATCCCCATCATAATTCTGTTTATTTATCTTGGCATGGCATTAATCAATGATTGAGGAGGAAATGTTTTTACTGTCATCTATTTTTACATTTAAAAAACAGCTTGTCTTTAAGGAAGATTTCCCTTCAATATTACATGTTTCCATCTGAAGTTTGCTATGTGTTGTTTGACTCACAAGAGTTTTTGACCCAGGGGGACAAATTGGGCTAAGGCATCTGGGTTTCAAAGTCCAAATACAGGGAGTTCTCCACTTACAAGCACAACCGAGCCCCAAAAAAAGAGCTTTGGTGGCTCAGGCTGTAAATGCCTGCTCTTAAGATCCAGCTGTCTACAACTACTGTAGGCTCGAATCCCACCAGGCTCAAGGTTGACTCAGCCTTCCATCCTCATAGGTAAATTGAAGACGATTGTTGGGGCAATTAGCTGACCTTGTAAAATGCCGCTTAGTAATAAGCAGGCATATACAATGAATGAAGGTATTGCTGAGCACATTGATTGTGCTCCAAATTGTTGAGTCTTCCATATAATGTAATTAAAAAAAAAAAGTCTGTTGCTAAGTGAAACATTTGTTAAATGACTTTGCCCCATTTTACGAGTTGTTATTAAGTGAATCACTGCAGTTGTTAAGTTAGTCACCCGGTTGTTAAGTGAATATGGCTTCCCCATTAACTTTGTGTCAGGATTCCGGCAGTTACCCCAATTAAATCATGAGTCTCGAGCCAAATGTCCAAAACTTCAAAAGGATTTATTGGGAGTTAACATGTCTGGCACTGCCTGGGCATAGCTGACTCTGAGGCACATAATTCATTGTCACCTTGACCCTGATCCCCCTCCATCCCTGGGTGTATCATAATTCATATTCTCCAATGGGACACCTCCATAGCCAAGAGTCATCAATCATGTTCCCCAGTTAGAATTTTGTGTGGCAGAAACTTTGGTCACCTAGTTACTATCTCTGAAAATCTATTTATGGAATGCACTTTTGATTTCCAAGCTGCCACACTGCTCTTTCAAACCCCTTTCCCCCCTCCCTTTCTGTTGGCAACTTTAAAAAGACCATAGAAATATTTTATGAGATGACACTTTGCTTGTCAGAAGGTCGCAAAAGGGGATCCCATGACCCCGGGACTGTGATGACCCAGGGGGGATACAAAACAAACACAGTCACAAAAACAGGTGAAGCCCCTTTTATTCCTTCACTTTGCTTCCAAGCTCTGAATATTCTTGATGGAAGCCAAAAACTCCCACACAAACAGTTACAAGAAGAAGGGAAAAAGCAACACAAACCAGGCAAGATAAGGGCTGGAGGACATCCACAGATAACAGAACACACACTGGGAAGGACGCCAAACTCAGAGAGGAACCATAAACTAGAGATATTTCCAAGCTTTGTTTCCAGCGTTTGCCAGTACGCAGGTCCATACTCTTATTCAGTTTCACAGCTGCAGCCCATGAAGAGGATCGAGGCCCTCTCCTCCCAAGTAGACCACATCTCTCCCTTATCCTCTCCTCCCTGCGTGCCCTAGGGTGGAGAGGGGATGGGCCGGGGTCCTCCTCTGACTGCTCAGCTGGTCTCTGCCCTTCCCCAGCCTCCTCCACAACCTCCGGAGCCACACCTCCACTCCCTGTTGGCTGTTCCTCTTCTCCCTCAGAGGCTGACTCCACCAGGGGCATGACAGGGAAAATGCAACTGTCATAAATATGAGTCAGTTGCTGAGCATCTGAATTTTGAGCACATGATCATGGGGGTGCTGCAATGGTCGTAAGCGTGAAAAATGGTCGTAAGCCACTTTTGTCAATGCCACTGTAACTTTGAACAGTCACTAAACAAACTGTTGTAAGTCGAGGACTACCTGTAACTACTAGAGAGCACCAATGAGATACAGAAATCCCTTGTAGTCTGCTGTCCTCTGCTGTCCATGATTCTTGCCACTTAGTTCTGCTAGCCCTAGTCTTCTTCCCAGTATGATACTGGTGTTCCTCAATTTATGACCACAGTTGACATCAAGGGGGGTGTTACAAGGAGATCACCACACAGGGGTAGACTTTCTCCATGTCACCAGGTGGCCCAAGATCTCAGCTCACACAGAGAACCTCACCATGGGATTCATTGCTATGGCCGTTAAGGGCATGGTTTGGAGCCCATATGGAAAGGAGGAGGTTATTTAAATGCTTATTATGGATTATTGCATAGAACTCAAACCGATCCATTCAAGAAATCTACAAATGTCTCAGCAGTGGGACCCTACCTGTTCCATTACTGGTTCAGTGATCGTGCGTATGCGTGCACCTAAAACACACCCACCCAACACGTGCGCCCCTAACGGGCACACGCAGCTTTCCACACACCAGCTGAGGCCTCCAGTGCCAATCAGCTGAAGGATAAAGGAAAGTGCAGAGGCAGGTGCAGAGGTGGCCTTCAGCAGGTTCTGACCAGTTCTGGAGAACTGGTAGCGGAAATTTTGAGTAGTTTGGAGAACCAGCAAATACCACCTCTGACTGGAGATTTTACAGTATCCTTCCTCTGCCATGCCCACCAAGCCACACCCACAGAACCGGTAGTAAAAAAATTTGAATCCCACCACTGGGTGGGTGGGAGGGTCGATCCTGAATTTTTCTTCTTTCTCCTCTCAGATGATGTCATCCTCCTTTCAGCTGATCGTGGGAGGCTTTGTTTTACTACTGGTTCGGTCCGGACCGAACCGGTCACATATCACCACTGAAATGTCTCTTTCAGTCAGATGGAGCCTTCAAATCATGGCCTTTACATCTTATCTGTGGTGCTGGGCCATTGATGAGTTGACTGGGTTGCTAAACTCCGCTCAACACTCAAACTGTTTTTAGAAGCCTATTTTAATTGCCAGTTTCTAGAAACAAGAGCAGACATTGGATTTTTTCCACCAGTCTTGGCAAAGCGAGGCAATACCTGAAAACGCTCGCCGGGTCTCTCCCTGTGCCAGGTGACGAAGGGTGCGCTGAAACTGGTGGACGTATACCAGACGGGAAGTATGGCCTGCTGTCCTTGGATCACGGTCACTGAAGTCTGTCCAACCTCCACTTCCAAGACAGCAGAAGACAGTCCTGCAAGGGCACAAGAAATACAAGTACTGGTTATAGGAAGTCCTCAAGTTATAACCGTTCATTTAGTGACCATTTCGAAGTTACAATAGCAGTGAAAAAGGTGACTTAAGACCATTTTTCATACTTATGACCATTGCGGTATCCCTGGGGTCATATGATTTGCATTCGGATGCTTGACAACTGGTTCATATTTATGATGGCTGCAGTTTCCCAGGATCATGTGATCACCTTTTGTGATCTTTTGATAAGCAACGTCAGTGGGAAAGCCAGATTCACTTAACAAAGGTGGCAAGAAAAGTCATAAAATGGGGCAAAAAACTCACCTAACAAACTTCTCACTTAGCAACATAAATTTTGGGCTTAACTGTGGTCATAAGTTGAGAACTACCTGCATTTACTACAGTAATAGAGTATGGACATGTTATGAGTATTGTCTGAAATCATCTGAGAGAAACAAATATCCACAGTTTTCACCGAGGAGAAAACTACATGTAACCTAAATGTGTTCAGACAAGACAAAACTGTTTGGGTAACCCAAGACAGGGATGCTGTTTAGGCTGCAGAGAATTTAGGTTATTTCTTTCAAGGAAATACTTCTATTTGGGACAATGGGCTGGCTGAGGAATTCTGGGAGTTGGAAGTCCACACTTTAGAAACCAGTCCAGGTTGAGAAACACTGAACTAAAGTGTCTATGGAGATTCTCAGTCATCCAGGTCATGGTTGTCCCAAAGGTGCTTTTTCAAGGAGCACCTGGACTTTCTGGCTTTTCTTTGAAGATGTTTCGCTTCTCATCCAAGAAGCTTCTTTGGTTCTTCATTTTTGGATGAGAAGCGAAACTCTTCAAAGAAAAACCAGAAAGTCCAGTTGCCTCTTGAAAAAGCACCTTTGAGATTGAACTAGAGTGTTTTCTTCTGGTCTACTAAGTAGACCTTTTGATTGTTGGTTTGCCTGGGTGTTTTTATAGAACGATATCCCTTTTTTGAAGTCTATTCCTGACATGGCCACCTCAGGATCTCACCAGTTCGATACATAAAGCACTAGAGCTTAGAGGAGTCATTGCAAGATGCTTTTTCACTAATTTCCAATGACACCGAACATTAAGGTGAATGATGGAGTCTGAACTGTGAAATAAAGCCAGTGAGAGGAAGATGAGTCTAAGAATCTTTCCTCAGGATATTCAACAATAAAAAAACAATCTCCAACCCAAGAACCACACAACAATTATAGGTTTTACCTCACAATCTTGTTGCTAAGGATTCCGACACTAGCTGCATTATGTTGCTTTATTTGAAGTGACCTCTGAACTCCCAATCATTATTTCCATCAACTCCCCAGCTCCCCCATCCAGATTTTTCCCTATGAAGAGATAGAGACTGTAGTATTGCTAGCAAATTGCCAGCATTTTTCCCTCAGTGGAATTTTACCTCTTTCTGACGGAAATACACTGAATCTGGATCATTCTGCATATCTCTGACTTACTAACTAGGCTTTGTGGAAAATCATTCTCAAAAGCCACCATTAAAAACAACCCAGTAAAAACAACTAACCAATGAATGGTTGCCATCTTAGAATGCCCACCACGAGAGACTGGCTTTAAAAAATAAAACAAACTTAATCACACTTGGAAAAGCTGCTAGCCTCCCTCATTAGTATTTCTATTTTGGGAACATGACTTTTTTTAAAGAAATGAATGCCAGAAGAGAGCCATTTCTCTCTGAATTCAGAGCACTGAAAACTTGAATTGTAAAAGCATTTTAGATCATCACTTTCTATAGCAAAAATATCTGATATGCACCCCCTATGGCAGGTTATTCTGTAACCACAACTGAGCCTAGAGTTTTTATTGCTAAGTGAGACAGTTGTTCAGTGAGTGCTGTAATGGTCGTAAGGGTGAAAAATGATAAAAAGTCCCTTTTTCCAGTGCTATTGTAACTTCAAACGGTCACTAAACTTATGGTTGTAAGCCGAGGACTACCTATAGAAAGGTGTGATGACCCGGGGCATGGCACAAAGCAACACAGTCACATAATTGAGTTCCTTTAATACCTTCAACTTTGTCCTCAATGTCCAGGTTACCTTCAGCTGGAGAAAAAAACTCTCCCAAGAACAGTCTTTAAGTGGAAGAAATTCAGTCCAAAAACAAAGTACAAACAAACTGTAAATAAAAATCCACACAAACCACGCTGCAGCAATTAACTGGACAGGGCAGGATAAGGAATTGCAGACTTCAAAGGCCAACAAAACACACACAGTTGGGAAGATGCCAGGAACCCAGATTAGCCTCGACAATAACAGATAACTCACGATTTGCTTCCAACAACTTTGCTGTGCTTAGCTTCCCTTTTTAAACACAGTGTTCCCAGCTGCAGCTAATAAAGGGAATCAGGGCCTTTTCTTCCCCCATAAGCCAAGCAACTCATGTTGCTACCTTCTCTGTTCCTCCTGCGTGCCCTAGGATGAAGAGGGGGTGGCCCTGAGTTTTCCTCTGAATTCTCTCTACCTTTCCCCTGCTCTGCCCAGCCGGACTTTGCCCTTCCCCAGTTTCTTCCACAGCCAATGGAGCCAGACTCCCATTCCCTGTCAGCTGCTCAGTCTCCCCCTCGGAATCAGATTTCGACAGGGGCATGACAAAAGGGGTGGGGCGGGGGAAAGGACAGGTTACAATTCAAAATTTTAAGTATTAGAATTGCTGTGGATTTGCACTCGCTATGAAACAGCTTCCAATATTGCAGAGCTCTTGATTCATAAACGTACAACAGGATGTTCTGTAGCTGTAATACCCCCTCATTACGCTTGGAAACAGTAATAATGGAGTGAACTTCATAATGCAATGGGTTCTTCTCTTCAGTGAATAAAGTTGTCCTTGTGGGACACGGCCTCCACTTCTTCTCAAGTTTTGGGGGGGGGGCGGAAAGCGTTTCTAATCTACTTCATTTCAGGGATATATCCCTTGGGACACCAGGATAGTGAAGAGGTCAGAAAAGATGAATAACTGGGATTCCTCCATTTTCCTAGGAAAAGGTTTTGGGCAGATCATTCCACCAAGCAACATGAGGAGACGATGACATAGGAAGTAAGGGTCTGCTGGAAGACCAGAGCCATCACCCTCCTTGCTTCCTGAACTATTTCTACATGGTCATTCTATGTATTTCTTTTTATATCAAGTCTTTCAGGCTGTAAACCTACAGGCAGCAACTGTCCTCCTCTCTAGTTTCTTTGGAAACTTTGTTGGATGAAGAAAAATGTTTTCAATAAATATGTCTGTGGACCAGGCATGGGCTTCAAAAATTTCAGCACCCAGCAACTGGTTCTTTGCCCTGTTGCTAGGTGGGCATGGTGATGGTGGGCGTGGCCATGGTGGGTGCGGCCTAGTCAGCCTCCTGCACCATGGCAGGGGGGAGGTGTCGGTTTTTGCCCTCTCCCAGCTCTGGAGGCTTTCCTCAAGCCTCTGGGAGGGTGAAAACGGCCTCCCCCAGGCTCTGGAGGTCCTCTGGAAGCCAGAAACGGGCCCATTTCCAGCCTTCCAGAACTTCCAGGAGGCCCATTTCCCCGAGCCTCCACACGGGCTCTGCACTTCCCTCACATCCAAAACAGGCTGCGTGGAGACTCCTAGGAGAGACATTGTGGGTGGGCTGGGCCAGCCAGAGGTGGGATTTGGGGGTTCTCTGAACCAGCCATAAGATTAGCTACGGGTTGTCCTGAACCTGGGGGAGCTCGTAGAAGCCCTGCCCTGGTGTGGACTTTCTGTGGAAAGCATTGTGTAGAAACTCCTTCTTGAAATTGGTCCTTTTAGGGTTACATGGTCAGCTTGATTCTTTCCTGGAGCTATCCCATTTTGTTCATCCATCCCATGATTTCCATTTCTCACTGAGATGTTTTTAGATTTGCCCCATTTGTTTGGTTTCTTAAAAATATATGCACACCAAAACACAAAAAGATCACATTCTTCTGAAGTGAAGCAAATTCCCAGGTGTGGGATGTAGGATTGGTCTCCTGATGGCCTAATAAAGCCTGAGAGGATCTTGTTATTCTTTGTTTGATGAGATCCCTGATGGTTTTCAACTTCCCTGATACCATGTGCCAGTGGTCATCAAGGAATGCCATAAGGAAGATGATCAGAAATTATTTTTCATTGCCATAGAAACTAGTATTCAAAATAATGGAGATTTTGAAGCTACCTAGATTTCATTTAAATATACACCGTATTAAAAAAAAAAAACACACACACACACATATTGACATACCCCTCTAGATCAGGGTCTCCAACTTTGGCAACTTTAAGATTTATGGACTTCAACTCCCAGAGTTCCTCAGCCAGCAGAGTTGAAGTCCATAAGTCTTAAAGTTGCCAAGGTTGGAGACCACTGATCTAGATGGCAATATCTAGAGATCCATGGAATGGTTAACCTATAGAGGTTATGTCTATGGAGATTCTCAGTCATCCAGGTCATGGTTGTCCCAAAACTGGTTTTCCAAAAGGCAACTGGACTTCTTTGTTTTTTTTCTTTGAAAACGTGTCACTTTTCAGCCAAGAAGCTTCTTCAGTTCTTCAGTTGGTTTAGAAGCGAAATGGTTTTTTTTTCCTTTGAAAAAAACAGAAACTGAAGAAGCTTCTTGGATGAGAAGTGAAACATTTTCAAAGAAAAAAAAGAACAAAGAAAGTCCAGTTGCCTTTTGGAAAAGCACCTTTGGGACTATAGAGGTTATGGATTCTTCCTTTCTGAAGGTTTTTAGGATATTGAGTAGTCCCGTCTCATGGATGGCTTAACTGGTTTTCCTGAAGGTTGGAGTAGATGGTCCTTTTGAACTCCTACAATTCTAACCTCTTTGGCATCCCATCTTTCCATTCAAACCCAAGCATAGACCATCTAAAATAAACTTCACCCTGGAATTTGTTCAGATTGCTGGGAGTGATATATATATATAATAGAACAGCAACAGTGGCACCACTGTCCAACCCTCAGAAAAAATAACACAATAAAATACATTTTAAAGAACAACCCCACCCCCCCAAAATTCCAAATTCAAAAGAATGAACAGCAGTGAGGAAAATTGGGGGAAAATTGGAAGGTGGATTTTGATACAAATTAGCTTTACTCTCCTTCCAGCTAAGAAGGGTTTGGATCTCCTTCTTTGAACTTCCTTAATTATTAAGCATCTCTGACCCAACCAGCATTTCAGAGGAAAGTTAACAGCTCTTGAAAATGATGGGGTTGATTCCGACTGGTCCAAGTAGGAAGCCTCAGCTGCAGGGCAAGAAAATCAAATGGAATCAGAGGCTCTGAAAATGCTCTGCATTTTCCTGACACAATAATACCCAAGATGTCAAAGAGGAAACAAAATTGCCCACGGGGTCCAGAGAATCATCATACACCCTTAAGACTTGGCCTGTGACTTGCTGCTTGCCTAAATCCCCCCAAATACTAGGACAGCAACCTTGATTAGCATCAGAAATGTAGTCTGTTCAGTGAGAAGCATCACATTCAAGAGCTAAGGACCAGAAACTGATTTCTGAATGGATTTTAATGCACCGGCTTCCTCAGAATTCCTTCCCAAAGGATGGTGGCAGCTAAAAAGACCAAAGTGATCAACATGGCCACTTCTAATAAAACAATTATCTTTTCTCTGAGAGATGCGGCTACAGAATTATGATTTGAATGGGGGTGGATTTGTTGGAGTCCTGACAGCTGGGTCATTTATTTGCATATTTGCTTTGCATCTCCACTAAATGAAACAGGATGAAATTTCTTTGCAAACAAGATAGTATTCAAATACATTTTTTTCTTTAAAAACTCAGATGCACGTACACATACACACCCACACTTTTGTCAGAAAGCAAAAAATGCCACATGTTGCTAACAGCCAAGATTTTTTTTTTTTGCCCCTTCGGGCTCCTTAAAGGATGCACCACCTGCCATCAGGAGGAAGAGATTTCCTGTCTTCCAAGGCCTGACTTCAAGATGCCGGAAGCAAGAACACGGCCGATAATGGAGCCCAGCACCCCCCCCAGTGCCTCCCGGTTACAGGAACTGCTCTTTGGCAACAGGTCCTATCATTTCCACCAAGGGCTTTGGAGAAACAAAACCTAGGAAACCGCCTGGGATAACAACAGGAAACTGCCCTTCTGCCTTGCTCGATAAGGCGCCAAGATTTTTCCCAGGGGCCTCCCTCTTTGCTACCGGTTCTCGGCAGTTGCAATCAGAGACCTTTTGTTAGCCATGGAAGTTACGACCCCTCTACATGAGGCGGAGACCACCAACCCTCTCCAGGCCCAACATCCTGAGGGCATCAGTGCCACAGATCCAAATGAATATTTTTAGAAGGACCAAGGTGTTAATTTGAGAGGCGAGCAAACAGGATCTTCAGTCCACCAACTAATGGGTTGGAGTTATGGGGCTGATGAGCAAGTGCTTGCCTTCTTTTTGGGTAAAGCAGGAGCCAGCAGCCTGAAGCGTGAAGTCCTCAAAGCCCTCTGTGCTTCATTTCAGGGTCCAAGACATTCTGCCATTAGCTAATGGAGGTCAGGAGCTGCAGGTCATCAACTCATCTCGGAAGAGGGGACTTTTTATACATTACAGCAGAGGTCTCCAAACTTGGCAACTTTAAGACTTGTGGACTTCAATTGCCAGAATTCCTCAGCCAGTCATGCTGGCTGGGGAATTCTGGGAGTTGAAGTCCACAAGTCTCAAAGTTGCCAAGTTTGGAGATCCCTGCACTACTGAATGCTATCATGGTTGATGTGCTGAATTAGAGCCAGGTTCAAATTCACTGTTACCCATGGAAACTGTCTGGGTGGCTTCAGATCAGCCAGTCTTCTGCAACCCACAAGATTATTGTTGTGAGGAAACACAGGAGGAGGAGAGAAGCTATGCAAAGAGCTTTGAGCTCTTGGAGGAAAGGTGGAATTTGTATCTGACAAACAACAACAAAAAGTACTTTCCCTTTTCCTCTCCACAAAAAAAACCAAATGACATATTTCTCCATGTTAATGACAGCAAAAAAAAATGACCCTCAGCATTATTGGCTACCTTCACAGAAGGAAGGAAAACTTTGTCTATAAAACTTTGTCTATGCTGTGACAAGAATTGGGGACCATCCTGCTTGAAAGGTACAGATAGGGAAACGAGGTGACTTTGGGACAAGAGCAAGCACTAGTACAAAGAGCCATCTACTATTCCTATTTGGTTCTCTCTGAAGCTGACAGTGTTTATTGGTACTGATTTTTTTCCAGGCAACATGTAAGTGGATAAGTGAGAAGGTTCCTTCATTCCTTCTATCCTTCTTCCCTTCTTCCCTCCCTCCCTCCTTCTCTGAATTTTAAAATCTTATTTTAGCATAAATAAAGATCTCCTACTTGTTTCCTTGGAGACAGTCCATAACATAAAGGCTACCTGTCAATGCGATGTGCCTAGCAAGCAACAGAAAGCAGGCATTGCTACTAGCAGATCTGATGACATGAGCCAGAAGGCAAGGCTCAAGGAATATTAACAGGTCAGAAGATGAAATTCCAAGTTGGAGGGGTTCCAAGGATGGAGACCTAAGCAAGACAATCCTTTGAGGTCAGCAGAGTAAAAGCTACCTGGAGCTACCTGGAGTTTTCAGTGGCAATGCTGGGGGAGGACCAGCAGAGAGGAAGCATGTTCTTCTGAAGGGAGACCAACAGGTCATGCCTGAAAGCAGCATGAAGAGAGTTACTAATATTAAAATCATTCCCTCCACCTCCACCTCCCCCCAACATAACAACACAACCATTTTTAGTTTGAGATTGGGTCCTTGTATTTTCTCTTTTAAGGGAGAAGATGCAACTTGAAGCAAAGGAAGAAACCTGTGGCCCTGGAACAGCCATGGTCACACTCATTTCATACCTGGACTCTTCTCAGGTAACCACAATTGGAAAGAAAAAAATGGGTGAGATAAATAAATAGACAGACAGACAGAGTCTGGAAAGAGTGCAGAGAAAAATAGCATAGATGATTGAGGTGCTGGAGGCTAAAACATATGAAGAATGATTGCAGGAATTGACTATGTCTAATCTAGTGAAAAGAAGAACCAGGGTGACATAATAGCAGTGTTCCAGTATTTGAGGGGTTGCCACAAAGAATAGGGACTCAACCTATTTTCCAAAGCACCTGAGGGCAGGATAAAGAAGCAACGGATGGAAATTAATCAAGGAAAGAAGCAACCTAGAACTAAAGAGAAATTTCCTGACAGTAAGAACCATCAACCAGTGGAACAGCTTCAGAAGTTGTGGTGCTCCTTCTTTTAAGAAGGGACTGGACAACCATTTGTCTGAAATGGTATAAGATCTCTGGTTTGGGCAGGGGGTTAGACTAGAAATCCTCCAAAGTCCCTTTGAACTCTGTTATTCTGTGAAATCTCTCTGATCTTCTTGCATTCTCCAGTTCCAATTCCAGAAAAGAACTATGCCGACAATAAATGGTGGGTCATGGATAGATTTGGAAAGGTGGAAGCTCATCATAGCACCTACAAAGAGAATCTAGTTATCTACACTTCTGGGATAAATAAAAATGCATTGCTTGAATACAAGTAAAGTTCAACAGCGAGAAAGAGAAGTCACATATTTTTGTATTATTTATCTTCAAATAAAGGAACAATCTGGTTTAAAAATCCATTAAAAACACAGGCATTCATAATCAACAAGCCAGGTTCATTAATAACATTTCACAAATAAGTTTATCTGGCATGGTTGCCACCCACTGCACTGACCTCCCCAGCACTTACTTCTGACTGCATGAGTTTGAGCTTTTTTTGAAAGATCTTCTGTTAGCTGACACGTTTAGCTTTTAATAAGACATGTGCTTAGCCTTACAGAGGAGATAATTTCCTGGTAAAACATCTGACACAAGCCGTTTCGAAACCAGTGGGGCAGAAGCAGCAGAACAGGGCCACAGTGGATGATCTTCTACAAACTGGTTTTCCATGGAAAGGTCCTGCAGGGGTTTTATACAGCTAATGTGAACATCCCTCATGCTGAATATTGTTGCCTTGGTAGAAATCCTTTACATCCATGCATCCATATGAATAGATGTCCCAAAGGTCTTTTTCAAAAGACAACTGGGACTTTGTTTTTCCTTGAAGATGCTTCACTTCTCATCCAAGAAGCTTCTTGGTTCGGTTCTGACTGAATGGAGGATGGAAGGATTTATATTCCTTGCAATCATCTGGTCATTAGCACTCTTTCTGAGATTCCTTTTTCTTGGACGTTTACCTGTGCCCTCAGGATCACCTCAGGGCATGGATGAACCTCCAAGTACCCTCAATGACTTTCAGAAAGAGTGCTAAATGACCAGATGATTGTAAGGAATATAAACGCTTCCATCCTCCACCATTCAGTCAGAACTGATGAAGCTTTCTGGATGAGAAGAGAAACAAAGTCTTGTTGCCTTTTGAAAAAGCCGCTTGGTGACAACCCTGGCCTGGATGACTGAGAAGATTCACAGATATGAATGGTTTGGTTTCAATCATGGGAAATCGGGCCTGTTGTTCTTCCTGCTGTTTGGAAGAGACATTGTGGAGACAGAAAATGAGTTTGGGGTGTGTGGAAACGTTGTTTAATATGGGACTTTTGACTACACTTGAACCATCTTAAGAAGTTATTTCCATTTGGCAGATCATCCCAGAATCATGAAAGAGGCAGTTCAGGTGCATCTTGGGTGGGCCATACAGAACTGGGGCTAATCTGTGCTTTGTTTTCCACTTCTCTCAAGCTGCTGAGAGCCTGTGATTTTTCTTTGCCTGTAGAACAGCTCTGGAACAAGTGGAAGCTTTCTAATTTCACATTCTTTCTTATCTGAAGGCAATGGCTCAACTTATTAGAATGGTTGCTGAAGTTACAACTTTTCACCATCCTTGTCAGGTTTGGCTTCATGGCTACACAACTGTGTGGCAGAAGCTTTAAAAACAGCCATTGTACATGCTGCTTTTCCCATCAGCCAGAAATCCAGGGCTTTTCAGATGCACAGACCATTCCTGAATAGTAAACTGAGTATTTCATACTGCAAAGATTCACTCTTATAGCTCTCCACATCAGGAGAACATCAAGGAGATGATATACAGTGGAAAAGAAGACATTTCTGAGTTACTACATTACCTGCATTACATTACCTACTAACTGCAAGAACAATCCAGCCTATTTAAGTGTTGAATTCCCCAGTACTGAGATATAGTCATTATTTTATTGAAGATAGGGAAGAGAGAGAAATTTTGAATCAAGAGCTGGTCCTGAGATCAAAGGTTGGTTCTGAGATCAAGGACTGGTCCAATTAACTAAGATTTAGAATCAGAATAGTGCTGGAAGGAACCTTGGAGGTCTTCTAGTCCAGCCCCCTGCTCAAGCAGGAGATCCTATACCATTTCAGACAAATGACTGTCCAGTCTCTTCTTAAAAGCCTCCAGTGATGGAGCACCCACAACTTCTGAAGGCCACACTTTCCCCAAATCTACAGTATACAATAGTTGGATATGAAGTTAACTTCTTCAACAATAACTGGGCTGCAGATAAGAGCTTATACCAAAATACTGGTGACTTTGATCCCCAGTAAGGAATACTCCAAACCAAAGAAAATTAAAACCAATCCTGAAACATGGTAACAATAGTTTCTATAGCAACACAGAAACAAAATCACAGGATAGCTCCAAGATTCTTTAGCTTCTCAAATTCCAAACTTGGATATCTTTAGATACTAGCAAGAGGATGTAACAATATGGGTTGTCTTCCAACTGCATTATTCCATTATTTCTGAAATGCCATAGACTTCTTGCTTCATAGGGTCTTCCCTATTCACTATCTTAGAGTGGATGAAATATTGAGAATGACATCGACCATTAGAACCACAAACTGGGAGACATCATTGCTCTCCTACCAAAGTAGGTACAACTAGAAAAAGCAAGTGGATGGATCCAGAATCAAAACTGCATTGGATTTAATTTGCATTTACCCTAAACTATTGTTAAAATCAGTTAAATATGTATATCATTGCATTATAGTTTAATAAATGTGTTAATTAATAAACAAAGGGTGACAATTTCTGAAGGAATTCTGGGAGCTACAATCAAAACTTTTGAGGGCTGCATGCAGACTGGGCTCAAAGTTGTACAGTCTTGATATACTGTAGATGAATCGTTTCAACTTTCAGACTTTGAGATCTCTAGATTCGTTGGGCTATAACTTTTATTTTCCAAGATAACATCCTAATTACCTGCACCTAATTACCTGCACCTTTAACTGGCTATCCTAGAATTTAGACTGGGACCTTCTGTACAGAAAGCATACGGCTTCCTGCTGAATCCCGGCTCCTCCTGCTATGTACTAAGGAACAGGGATTAAATAAATGCTAAATCAAAGATCAATGCTTGAGACAACAAAGGGTCACCCTTCCAAATCTTTATTCGTCATTGTGTAACTTTGCATCCTGCAACAATAGTGTTCTTACAAAGCAAGATCTATTAGGGCAATGACCTTTCATGGAGATGCAGATATTTTTAAATTCCTTCTAAGCTGCTTGGATATGCATCCTTCCAACCACCAGATGTTCTATCCGATTTCCTGACCATGTCTTGCAACTTCTGGGCAGGAAGCTCTGCGGAAAAGCGATAAGTTGGTTTCTCAGGAAAGCACCAGATTCCAAGCGCCTCAAGAGGCAAATAAAACAAAGGTGGGGATTAGACCTACCTTAACAGCTCATAGAACTTAGATGTTGAAGCACATACTCAAAGTCTCACAAAGCTTTCCTCCATTGAACAGCTATGGTGCAATTCATCGTATGGCTACAAGGTAGTAGATTAACTGATACTGTTGGACACTAAGAATAGCTAACTCCATTTTAAGAGTATAAGAACTTAAGAAATCCTGGCTTGAGGAGAAATCCAGTGGGTTAACAATCCAGAGATTTGAGATGGCTGAAGAAATAGGGCAGATGGGCAAGAAATAAAAGGATCCCTATTTCAGACTTGAGGAAGAACTACGTACAATATATGAAGTGGATTTATTTTCATCAGCAAGGGAAGGTGTCAGTTCTCCCATTTTGTCATTTTGGTCAACACTTCTGTCTAAGATCAATGGATCTTCTGGAGGAAAGTAAGTCTGTTTTTAGGTACTACGTCTTCAGAATACAGGAACAGTTTTCATTGTCCAATGCTGCCATCTATAAATACCAAAACCCCACAATGTTTAACATCAGCCATTTTCAGGGCAGCTGAGCTCTTACTTAGCCTTTTTCCTGACTTATTTTCTATAAATTGTAGGCACTACATTATGGAACATTGTAACTGCAACTTGGAGTTTATAGTTAAGTCACAGGTTGACCAAGTACACAAGGGTTGTCTAACCATGGCCACTTTAGGACTTGTGGACTTCAACTCCCAGAATTCCCCAACCAGCATGACAGCAAGTTCTAAAGTGACCAAGGTTGGACACCCCTGAAAACTTCCTTCAGTGGCTTCTCTTTATTCTGGCAGTGCCACCAATTTATCTCCCTCATTGAGGCATTCCTACTCTTATGAGAAACTTAAAATGTGAGCTTCCCACACACCTGGGAGGAATTAATCTAGACCCTTGCCTGAGATTACCCAAGAGGTGGGGGGGTGGGGGGGTTGTGAGTAAGGATTTGGTTGCTGGGTGGCATTCATCCTACTTCCAAAAACAAGAATACCGTGCAAAATCTAACCTTCAGTTTTCTGTTAAGTCTTCCCCTCCTGCAATTTTTCTTCTTTTTTCATTCTCAGGACGCTTTCAAATGTGTTTGGGTGCAAAACTTCATTGTTGTGAAATGATCAATTAGAAAGATAAATGAATTCAAATTTAGTTTTGGAACAGGCCCATCCCCTATATTTTTCAGAGTACAGCCTCTGCCACACCACTCAGCAAAAGTTGCATACCACTTCTTTAAATGTGCGCACATGCAGGCACATGTGTGCACACGCGCGCGCGCGCGTGCACACACACACACACATTCCAGTGCACATTTTTCTCAGGCATGTGTTCTCCACAGATCAGTTCCCATCAGATCTGCATGTTGTGTGTATTCACAGCTGCAGTTTGAGCGTAAGAGAAAAATACTCAAAGAGAACTACTCTCTTAAGAAAGCATTTTTGTAAATCAAGCTGCATAGGATCAGCAGCCTGGGAAGGGAATCTTCTCTGGTTGAAGAGAATCTTGTCTGGTTGTTGTTCCCAGCTTCTTTTCCATTTGTACATTTATATTTATTCCCTCGGGAACTGAATAACTGTTTCCAGTTTATTGGCTGGGATTCCAGTTAAATAACGATAGTCCTAGCAATCTGAGTCCAGAGCAAGAGATAGGATATGCAGAGAAAGTCACCCAGGGTCTGGCAATGGCCTGCTTTCAGAATGGCCACTGGCCACATGTCAATAGAGGTCACTGAAAGAAACCTTTGCCTCCTCTTTGCCATCTCTTCAGAGAGGAAAAGCTACTCTCTGAAGAAACTGCCCACATGTAGAAGGTCTGTGTGAGCTTCTCAACCTGGACAGTTTCACACATTACCTGCAGCCTCCCCAGATTTGTTGCCCAGGTGGACTTGCCTAACAGAAAGATGCAGCCAATTCCTGGACAGCACAGTTTTGATGTACTGGTATAAAGACACATCAGCCATGCATCTCTATAATAATGTGTTCTTAGGGGGGCAAATTGTCTCTGCTGGCTTATTCATCTGCTTCATTGATGATCATGTTGATGTGAGAAACTGGTTACATTGATAAATCCGATCAAGACACATTCATTCCCCATCCTATATGATGAGGAACAGATGGGTCCATGACTCCCTTACATCTTTGTGTAGGGGACACACACACACACACCTTCAAATCAGTGTTGACTTTGGGTGAATGCATGGACAAGTCCCTAAAGTTTTCTTGGTAAGATTTCAGAAGTGGCTTGCCATTGCCTCCTTCCTGGGGCTGAGAGACTGATTGGCCCAAGGTCATACTTCATGCTTCATGCCTAAAGCAGGACTAGAACTCAGTCACCAGGTTTCTAGCCTGATGCCTTCACCACAATACCAAATAGGCTCTCTTACATCTTCTGATGTATTTTACTAGTGTGTGCATTTATTTATTTATTCATAACAAAGAGCCACTGAGAAGTCCTCCAGAGAATCCTTGCTGTTTCCTGAAGTCAGCAAAAGTGGTTACTTGAAACTATTTCACTGAAGTATGAAGATGATGATGACGGAGGTGGTCATCATCATCATCATCGTCATCGTTGTTGTTGTTGTCGTCGTCATCTAAAAGTGCTCAACAACTGTGATCTGGCAATGGCATCTAGGGATTCTTGAATTAAAATCTTGCATGGTCTTCTCCATTTCAAAGAGAGAAGCATTTCAGATGAACTTGGAATGGTGGATAAGTTCCTTATCAAAGAAGATAATCCCTGAGTTCTGAAAGACACGTTAAAGAGGTTTAATGGAATTTAAGGCTATAATAAATCTCCATGGAAATCAGTCCAAAAGTGTTCTCAGTGTACGCCCGGCATGTCCAATCTTGGCCATTTTACGACCTGCTGGCATGCTGGTTGGGGAATTCTGGGAGTTGAAGTCCACAAGTCCAAGTTTGTGGGAATGTCTCTTGCCAGGATCGACTGCCCATCACCCTGTGCACTCCCACAGACAATTAGAAAGATAAATGAATTCAAATTTAGTTTTGGAACAGGCCCATCTCCTATATTTTTCAGAGAACAGCCTCTGCCACACCACTCAGCAAAAGTTGCATACAACTTCTTTAAATGTGCGCCTCCTTGGGGTGCCGTTGGCTAGACAGTGTCGGCTGGCAACCCCCAGGGGTAGGGCCTTCTCTGTGGGAGTGCCCACCCTGTGGAATCAGTTGCCCTTGGAGCTGCGGTTGGCCCCTGACCTCCGTTCCTTCTGTCATGACCTGAAGACATGGCTTTTCCAACAAGCCGGCCTGGACTGAGGGGGGGTAGGTTTTTTATACGTTTTAGGTTTAGTGTTCTTGTGGGTTTTAGATATTGTTTGGCTTTTGGTTTAATAATTTTTAAATAACTTTTAAATTTTGTATTGTGTGCTTTTATGATGTGAGCCGCCCTGAGTCCTTTGGGAGATAGGGTGGCATATAAGTCCAATCAATCAATCAATCAATCAATCAATCAATAAGTCCTAAAGTGGCCAAGGTTGGACACCCCATGTGTCCTTGGTCAATCTGTGACTTGACTATAAACTCCCAAGTTGTAGTTACAATCAGTGGTAGTATTCATAAACTTTTACTACTGGTTCTGTGGACGTGGCGTGGCTTGATGTGTGTGGCAGGGGAAGGATACTGTAAAATCCCCATTTCCTCCCCACCCCACTAACTTCCTTTCCAGCTCCGTTCTCCTGTGCAGGGCAACAAAAGAAGACCCAGCCAATCAGCTTGGGAGGCAGAGAATAGATGGGGTTGGTGGGGCCAGTCAGAGGTGGCATTTGCCGGTTCTCCAAACTACTCAAAATTTCCGCTACCGGTTCTCCAGAACTGGTCAGAACCTGCTGAATACCACCTCTGGTTACAATGTTCCATGATGTAGCATCTACAATTTATAGACAATATGTCAGGAAGAAAGCTAAGTACAAACTCAGCTTCCCTGAAAATGGCTAATACTGAACATTGTGTGATTTTTACTATTTATGGCAGCATTGGACAATGAGAACTTTTCCTGTTTTAGTACCTAAAAACAGGTTTACTTTCTATTAACATCTATTGATCCTTAGACAGAACTGTTGAAATGACAAGAAATGACAAGATTGAAGTTATAGTCTTCATTGGCTTTCCAAGTCAAAATAATGGAATACTACACAATCAGTTTTCAGGAATCATGGTTATAGGAGATTTCCAGAGTCATAAAAAGAGCTCCTTGATTATTCCTGCATTTTTCTTCTTTATCACTTTACAATGGCCCTCTTGCTAGCTAAGAATTCTGGGAATTGAAGTCCAACACATTCAGAAGGCATCATGTGGGAAATGCCTTTTGCACCCAAGTCAGTTCCTGACCTTTGAAAAGAGGTCAGTTAGTTTGATGCTATAGAAGGAAAAAGAGAAAGGGGTGAGAACATAGTGCAAAGCTTGCCAGTTTGACCTTGTTTGGCTCCACAGACTGCACAGAATGGGTTGAATTCTCAAACTGTGCCTAGCACCATATTTGGCAGTAAACCAATGGTGCATAACCACAATCATGATAACTGTGCCAGTTAACATTGCCAGAAGTCAGCATTCCAAGTTGGGACATTTGCATTTCCCATTTGATGATGTCACATATATCTCCCCTAAAGACCCAGAGGACACGGGATCAGTTAAAAGAAAATGAAGGCAGCAATGGTTTAAAAAGAAAGGATGGCAGAATGATTAAATTCATCATTTTCCTCATTCTGTGTATTTTCTGAAGTTTAACAAGCTTGTTAACTTGTTTTGCAAACTATTATAACTCCAGCTTCAATCTTTAAAGCCATAGATGGTAGTGAACATTGTTTTTGTCAGTGTTTTCCTTCCACAACGTGTGTGTGTGTGTGTGTGTGTTTAAGATTCCAGCCAAATTCTTTATTCCATTTCCTTCTAGTGGTGCAAGACGATGGAATCTAATATTTTTTTCCCATAACAAACCTCAGCCAGAAACAACGCTTCAAAAACTGGCACTCAGGAGCAAGGAGCGAGAGGCTCCAGGATCCAGCCTGGAAATGTTTTTGGAACATAGATGATGATTAGAACAGACCTAGATAGTAACAAGGTATGATTAATCGATTGATTGATAGATTAGCTATTCATCTTTGGAGGATAGATCTCCACCCTGCTTGACTGGCTGTCCACAGAAGTTAAGGGAATGAGATAGGCCAGTTCCAAGTGATATACAGGTGGTCCTTGACTTACAGCCACAATTGAGCCCAAAATTTATGCTGTTAAGTTTCAAGGTTTTGGTTCTAACATTCAAAGTCCAACAGGGCATGGGTCCAGGCTATTTACGAGAACGGCTCCTCCCAACATCAAATGCTAACCGCCCTATACGGGCACACAGGCGGGGTCTCCTCGGGGTGCCGTCTGCGACACAATGTCATGGGAGAGGGCCTACTCTGTGGCTCCCACTTTGTGGAATCTTCTTCCGCTGGAGCTCCGTTTGGCCCCCAATCTTCGCACCTTCTGCCATGATTTGAAAACTTGGCTCTTCTTACAATCTGGGCTGTGCTGATTCTCTTGGGCTGGGGTTATTTTAATTAGGGGTTTTAAATTTTAATTCGGCTTAATTTGTTTAATACTCTTTTAATTAATTCATTTATTGTTGTATTTTAATTGTAAGCTGCCCCGAGTCCTTGGGAGAGGGGGCAGCATATAAGTTGAATAAATAAATAAATAAATAAATAAATAAATAAATAAATAAATAAATAAATAAGTAAGTGAGACATTTCTTAAGTGAGTTTTTTGCTCCATTTAAAGACCTTTCTTGCCACAGTTGTTAAGTGGATCACTGAAGTTGATAAGTTAGTAACCCGGTTGTTATGTGAATCTGGCTTCCCCATTGACTCTGCTGGTCAGAAGGTCACAAAAGGGGATCACATCAGTGGTGCAATTCAATTTTTTTTTACTACCGGATCTGTGGGCATGGCTTGGTGGGCGTGGCATGGTTTGGTTTGGTGGGCATAGCTTGGTGGGCGTGACAGGGGAAGGCTACTGCAAAATCCCCATTCCTTCCCCACCCCACTAACCTGCTTTCCAGCTCTGTTCTCCTGTGCAGGGCAACAAAAGAAGACCCAGCCAATCAGCTGGGACTCAGGAGGCAGGAAATAGATGGGGGCAGGGCTAGTCAGAGGTGACATTTGCCAGTTCTCAGAACTACTCAAAATTTTTGCTACCGGTTCTCCAGAACTGGTCAGAACCTGCTGAAGACCACCTCTGCATCACATGACTTTGGGACACTGCAAACTGTCATAAATATGAACCAGTTGCCAAGCGACTGAATTGGGATCACGTAACAGAGAGGATGCTGCAAAGCTCGTAACAGTGAAAAATGGTCATAAGCCCCTTTTTTTAGTGCCCCTGTAACTTTAGGACTACCTATATAGAACAAAGAAACCGTCATTTTCTCTCGCTTAATCACCCTCCACTGAAATCTCTTGGCTTGAAAACTGCTTCTTGCTACAGATTACCTGGTGGTGGATTGTCAGAGCTGCCAGGACTCCTTTGCAATCACTCAGAATATTAACCGCATCTATTTAAATTAATTCTAAATTAAAAACCATTATTTAATGAAATAAATCTTAAGGGTTGCAATGATTAAATTACCAGCATTTATAATTTCTTGGTTTGATGGTTGAGAATAAGGCAATATCAGCATAACAGCATTAATTATAATAAATTATAATATAGGGATGAATTAGCATTAATTGTAAAAACTATTATAAAGACCTGGATAAATTAGCATCTATTATCATAATGGATTGGTTTATTAGTATTAGTTATATTAATTAATTAAGCATAATTGCCTAATAGTTGATTTTGATTTTGCTGACCCTAAGAGAGCAAAAGCAATGGCTATGAAACCACGGTTTCTTTATTCTGTCATTTGGACTCTGTTCAGCTGTAGATGTTAGCTTTTTCAGTCACACAGTGGCGAGCTGATCTTTGCTGCCATGAGGATTAGCAACTTACTTTTTTGATTTAAAGAACGAGGTAAATGTGATGGGAATATCACATTCGAATTATGTGCTTCATGTCCGCAGCTGAGGATTTCGATGCTTGAAGTTCCTACTGGATTAGTCATGCGGTCAAAAGAAGAGCCACAAGTTTGTAAGACAAAGTTCAGCCTTTTGCTGACAATAAATCGCATCAGAGAATCTCATAGATACTTCTGTGTGTTTGTGCACTGGCAGTATGCCAAGGGATGTAGCGGGAGGATTCTCTTTTATATAGCACTGGACAATTGTCATAAGAAATAATGTCCATTATGATTAGAATTATCTTAAAGAGCATTGTTCTGACAATCAACCAATGGAATAGCTTGCCTTCAGAAGTTGTGGGAGCTTCATCATTGGAAGCTTTCAAGAAGAGACTGGACTGCCATTTGTCAGAAATGGTGTAGAGGGTCTCCTGTTTGGGTGGGGGGTTGGACTAGATGACCTACAAGGTTCGTTCCAACTCTGTTATTCTGGACCTAATCAGGTGACAGTCCTGGCTAGGAGGGCTTTTGCTCAAGTTTGCCAGTTACATCCTTTCCTGGATAGAGAGGCTCTGCTTGGTCACTCGTGCCCTGGATTTCCGCCATCTAGACTATTGCAATGTGTTCTACATGGGGCTACCCTTGCAAAATATCCAGGAGCTTCAGAATGCAGCTGCATGAGCGACTTTGGACTCCCCGAGGACAGTGCATATAACACCTCTGCTGTGCAACCTGCATTGGGTGCCAGTTTGCTTCCAGGTCCAATTCAAGGTGTTGGCTATGACCTTTAAAGCTGTAATCACATGAGGCCAGGCTACCTACAGAATCCCCTTTGTCCCATTATATCAGACCATCTCAGGGAGGGAATCTTATACGGGCCCTGTTAAAAGATTTCAACCAGTGAGATGCAGGAAGAAAATCTCTGCTGTCACCCCCACCTCTGGAGTATTCCCACCGCCCCCCTGAGGAAGCCCCCCATTCTTCTCCTGACCTTTCAGAAGAGTCTGAAAGCATAGCTCTGCCGACTGGCACGGGGGAGGGGGGTCACAAAGAAGCACTCAACCTTGGGGCTGGTTAGCACCTTAAATTTTATTTTACCCTTGTTTTATCTGCCTTCTGCCAGAATAATTATATGGTTTTATCCTTTAATTGTACATCATCCAGAGTTGACCTGTGAAGGAAATGGGTGGTCTCCAAATTTTATCCATCTATCCATTCCATTTTAGAGATAGAGAGATATAAATGGAGATATATAGATATAGATTATGTGTGTGTGTGTGTGTATGTGTGTGTGTGTACACAGAGAGAGGGAGGGGGGAGAGAGGATAAATGGATAGATGATGGAGAGACAGAAAGAGGGAGTGGGAGAGAGACAGACATAATGCCAACCTATTCTCTCACTCCGATTTAGATACAAAACATCATAATGTGGTTTTCTAATTTCTTGGAAGACAAAGAGGAAAGAATCACCAGCTGCTTTGCAGGGAGATGTTACTAGGAAGAAAGGGAAAAGGATGCAGTCTATCATATCTTAGTTAGCCAAAGATTGTAAGAATAGAATAGAATAGAGTGGAGTAATAAGGATAAGAATAAGAATAGAATAACAGAGTTGGAAGGGACCTTGAAGGTCTTCTAGTCCAACCCCCTGTGCAGGCAGGGAACCCTATTCCATTTCAGACAAATGGTTGTCCAATCTCTTCTTTAAAACGTGCAATGTTGGATCATTCACAACTTCTGGAAGCAAATTGTTCCACTGGTTAATTGTTCTGTCAGGAAATTTCTTCTTAGTTCTAGGTCGCTTCTCTCCTTGATTAGTTTCCATCATTACTTCTTTTCCTGCCTTCAAGTGTTTTGGAGAATAGCTTGACTCCCTCTTCTTTGTGGCAGCCCCTGAGATATTGGAACACTGCTATCATGTCACCCCAGTCCTTCTTTTCACCAAACTAGACATACTCAATTCCAGCAACTGTTCTTTATTTTTTTAGCCTCCAGTCCCCTAATCATCTTTGTTGCTCTTCTCTCCATTCTTTCTAGAGTCTCAACATCTTTTTTACATTGTGGTGACTAAAACTGAATGCAGTATTCCAAGTGTGACCTTACCAAGGCATTATAAAGCAGTATTAACACTTCATGTGATCTTGATTCTATCCCTCTGTTAATGCAGCCTAGGACTGTGTTGGGTTTTTTGGCAGCTGCAGCATACAGCTGGCTCATATTTAAGTGATTGTCCACTAGGACTCCAAGATCTCTCTCACAGTTACTATAATTGAGCGAGGTATCACCTATACTGTTTCTGTGCATTTGGCTTTTGTACATCATTTTGAGAGTCACAGTTATTTTTCCACTGAAATCTATGTCAGAAAGAATCTGAAATATTTTACAACATAGCTCTGCTTTTGGGAAAGAGGCAGAATCCCTAACTGTTGGAATCAGGAGCCAGCAGATATAAACACTAGGTAGGTACGGGATTGTATTGGAAGATGTAACTTTCATAACAGAGTTCCTTTTATAATAAGAAAAAAAAACCACCTTGTATTCTCATAAACAGGAAATGCCATTTGAGGAATACACCCATATTTCTGACAATTCTTGATGTAGTATTAAAGATGTAAGCACTTTTGGAAAGGGCAAAACTGACACTTAATTCAAAGATGTCTTTTCAAATTTCTAAGTGTTTAATCAGCTGTTTCCTGATGCTTACACAGCCAAGAAATTCAAATCTTCTTTTAAAAAAAGTATAGGAAAAGGTTAAGGAGGAGAGGACTTAATCAGTACCTTCAAAACCATGGATCAGGATGGGTGGACAGAGCAGGGGAACTAAATTAAAACACTTCAAATAATTGCAAAGACAACTCATTTGAGAAGACAGAAGCTGACAGGTGCCCCACCCCAAAAACATAAATCCAGAATTGGAAAGTTAGCCAGGAACACCCTTCTCTAACCTGGTGCCCTTCAGATTACAACTCTGCCAATCTTCTAGGCTTCTATAAAGCCACAGGATTTTTTTCACTTCCCATTCTTTCAATTTTTCTATCTTACCCCCTTTCTTCCTTGCTCTACTTCCTTAAAGCATGGGATAATTTTAGGATATTCGCTTCTCTGAATTCTAATTTTCTGTGATCCCCCCCTCCTGATTTAGTTCTCTAAGATTCAGCTTCTCCCTGTAATTTGCAGGAAGCTTTAATTCCAGGCAGACTGGTAGCAGCTACTCTTTCATTCAGCTCTGAACTTAAGAAGCCCCCAGAAGGAAGGGAGAAGATGGCAACTCTGCACCATCAGCGGAGAAACGATGCTGAGCCCCAAGGAGCAGGCAACGCATGATTCAAAAGCATTCTTCACGTCAAGAGCATTAAAGGGTCAGCTAGGGTTTTCGATTCAGTTAAGGTCGGCCATCTGTTGAGCTTTGCCTGCCCAAGGTAAACTATATAAATAGAGGAGAATTTTGCTTCTGAAATTCATCTTGGAGACAGTCCACATCTCTTTCAAAAGCAAACATACAATTTTTGAGCTCAACTCCAGTGAAACTTTAGCCTACATGGATTTCATGTTTTACAGATGTCTTTGGCACTGTTTTCTGGGTGTCTGATTCTCCTAATGTCACTAAATTAGTGACATGTTTCTTTCTTTCTGTCTCTCCCTTTTCTCTAGACTTTCTCTTCTTCTACATGTTTCTTTACATTATACCAGTTCTTCCTGATCACTTGCAAAGGAGTTTAATAATGCTATGGTAAGATTAGGTGCTTTTAAATGTCATACCGTGATTTATCTTTGTTCAAAAGGGATAGAGAATAATCATAGTTTTATCGCAGATTTTTTTTTTTGGCTTAGTATTTGCAGCTGTGGTATAAGGCATTGTACAAATGGGGAAGCTTGTTTGTTTCCAGTTTCCCAGGACATTCCTGATTTATTTTGGGATCCAACTGAAATCTTTGATAGTCCACTTAGTCATAAAGCATAAAAGAACCAAGCATACTATGGTTACATTGGTCACTGGCAAGTATAGCTTTTTGTCCAATAAACATAGCTACATCAAACCATGGACAGGACCCTTATGACTTAGCTAGGTTTTGGAATTTCACCATTTTTCAAGTGCCTTGTCTTTTTAACTCAATAATATTTCTTTGGGGAGCCAGGTTAATGTAGTGATTAAAGGCACTAGGCTAAAATCAAGAGATCATGAGTTCTAATCCTGCATTAGGCATGAAGCTACCTAGGTTGGTGACTTTGGGCTACCATTTCCAAAGATATTGTCAGGAAAAGTGCTTGGATCTGTCTAGGCAGTAGACAGGAGTCAAGATGGGAGGGAGGGAGGGAGGGAGGGAGGAAGGGAGGGAGGGAGGAAGGAAGGAAGGAGGGAGGGAGGAAGGAAGGAAGGAAGATTGGAATAAAGGGAAACAGAAGAGAGAAAGAAGAAGGGAGAAAGGAGGGGAATCTTAACATACCTGAACAGTTGAACTTTGCTCTACTTAGTACATTAGTACATTACTTGTACCAAGTCAGTACAGATTCATCTTACTGTTACTCTCTCTGTTTATTTTTGGGATGGATGAACCTAGTAAAACTCAATACAACTGGCTGGAAAGTACATTGTACCCCACCACATGAGTTCTAGTAGCTTTTCCCCCTGGCTCCTGCCTGCTTCTATGGACAGCTGCTCCCATCGGAGACTTCATGCTCCTGTCCAGAGAGAAGGCTGGGTTGAGCATTACCTAATAGCTTTAACGTGTCACTTAATTCAGTGTGATTAACGCCAGCCCTTGCTAATGTGTTCTGTGAATAAGCAAGCATCCAGAAGGAGCTCATTCAATGACTGCACCCGCTAGACTAACTCAAGAGGATTTAATCACTCAGCAGCATGAAACAGCTTCTTCCGCTGTAGCTCCTAAGGTTATTTTTACTTAAGGGTGGGGTGGGGCAGCCTTTCTGGTTAGCTTTATCTTGTGAATCTCTAAAAGTAGTAGGTTTTCAGGGTGTAGCGGAGAATAGCTTTTGGGGGGGCTGTTTTGCTACACCCCAGGACTTTTTCATGACGATGCAGTGTTGAAAAAGAAACAGTGACTCAGTGGGGTTTGCTCTGGTTCCACCTTCCAGCCAATCAGCAGGGCCATATGCAGGGAGGAGCAGGGGGGACAGGATGATGATACAACACTTGCCAGTCCTCAACTTATGACCACAATTGAGCCCAACATGTATGTCGTTAAGTGAAAAATTTGTTAAGTGAGTTTTGCCTACATTTTAAATATTTTCTTGCCACATTTATTAGTTGGTTTACTTTATTGACCCTTGGGCCATATCAAAGTGCAACATTCTAGACACAAATTATTACTAAAATCTAATAAAAACAATTTAAAATGAAATTGGAATAAAATACAATTTAATATATGATAAAATTATATTTCGGTGTCACCCCTGGAATCTACCCCAATCAGCCCCATGTATGCTGATCTCAACCAAACCATTTTGGTTACGTACTGTGCTGTCTTAAATGTTATTTTCAGATTCTGGCCACACGTAAGGTAAGTTGTTTTGACATGGGGATCCCAATGGGTCATTCGTTTGGTATATAGACTGCGGTACACCTGTCTCTTATACAGACAACAATCAAATAGGATGTGAGCCAGGTCTTCTACTTCTGCCACTCGGCAAATGCAGAGATGTCCATTATAGGGTATGGAATGGAATCCATACCCTACAATGTTCGAATCTCGCTCGCATAAATATCTCCCCTGCATGTATATATTCTGAGATTTCCCACCTAGCCTTGCTTTTCTCTCTCCATTCAAATTATTCTGTTTTGAAACAGAGGCACACTTGGTCATAAAATGATCTCAGGGTTGCCCTCTCTTCCTCCAAAATGCCCCTGTCCTATTTCTGCTTCCTGTTCAATGCACCTTGTTGAAGAATGATTTGCTTTCTAATTACTCAGTTCCTTCCTGCTTCAAACGCTCTACTATCATCCCAGTGCCAAAGAAGCCCTCCATCAAAAAACTGAATGACTACAGATCAGTTGCTCTAACATCTGTAGTTATGAAAATCTTTGAAAGGCTTTTGCTGTCCCACCTGAAAACTATTACGGATCCACTGTTAGATCCCATGCAGTTTGCATACCGAGCAAATAGATTGACAGATGATGCTGTTAACATGGCTCTGCATTAGATCCTACAACACCTTGAATCTTCAAATACCTACACAAGGGTCCTCTTTGTAGACTTCAGTTCAGCATTCAATACTATCATTCCAGACGCTCTTCTAACTAAATTAAACCAACTAGCGCTACCTGAACACACTTGTAAGTGGATCATAAGCTTCCTAACAGACAGGAAGCAGCAGGTGAAGCTAGGCAGAATCACATTCGATACCTGTACAATCAGCACAGGGGCCCCCCAAGGCTGTGTGCCTTCTCCACTTCTCTTCTCCCTATATACCAATGACTGCATCTCCAATGATCCATCTGTTAAAATACTGAAGTTTGCTGATGACATAACAGTGATTGGTCTCATCTGAGGCAACGAAGAATCTGCATACAGACAGGAGGTTATACAACTTGCCTCATGGTGTAACCAGAACAATCTGGAACTGAATACACTCAAAACTGTAGAAATGGTGATAGACTTTAGAAGAAACCCTCCCATACTACCACTTCTTACAATACTAGACAACACCGTATCAATAGTAGAGACCTTCAAATTTCTAGGTTCTACTATATCACATGACCTAAAATGGACACCTAACATCAAAAACGTCATCAGAAAAGCACAACAAAGAATGTTCTTTCTGCGCCAACTCAGAAAGCTCTAACTGCCCAAGGAGCTGCTGATACAGTTCTACAGAGGAATCATTGAGTCTATCATCTGCACCTCTATAACTGTCTGGTTTGGTTCTGCAACCCAACAGGACAGACACAGACTTCAGAGAGTAATTAGGACTGCAGAAAAAACAATTACTACCAACCTGCCTTCAATTGACCTGTATACTGCATGAGTCAAAAAGAGGGCTGTGAAAATATTTACAGACCCCTCACATCCTGGACATAAACTGTTTCAACTCCTTCCCTCAAAACGACGCTATAGAGCACTGCACACCAGAACTACTAGACACAAGAACAGTTTTTTCCTGAAAGCCATCACTCTGCTAAACAAATAATTCCCTCAACCCTGTTCAGCTATTACAAAGTCTGCACTACTATTACTGTTAATCTTGTCATGACTCCTTATCACCCATCCCCTCCCACTTGTGACTGTATGACTGTAATTTTGTTGCTTGTATATTTATGATTTATATTGACTGTTTCCTAGTATGATTTGATTGCTTATTGTACCCTATGACTATCATTAAGTGTTGTACCTTATGATTCTCGACTCTTGAAGAATGTATCTTTTTTTTATGTATACTGAGAGTATTTACATCAAGACAAATTCCTTGTGTGTCCAATCACACTTGACCAATAAAGTATTCTATCTATTTATCTATCAACTCATATGTTTACTCTTGGGGTATGAAGTATCACCAAGTCATCATACTGGAAGATGTTTTTTGCCTTTGCAATGCTGAATTGCCCTAATATGGAAGCTTCCAAAAATGGATGCTTCTTGTCTAAGGATATGTAAAGAAATATATATACCCATCAACATAACTATGATCACAGCATATGGAGTCATCTTTGGCTGATCTCCAAAAGAGCAGACGTCAGGAGTTTTGCTTTCTGCCTGAACTAAAATAGCTCTTCTCTAAGCAGGAATCTCCTGGAATCTTTTATACAAGATTTGTCAAGAAGAAAATGATGCTAGCCACAGATTATTTCCCATCTAAAACTCAATGTATCTGAAATAATATTGTGATGTAATCTTCTCCCTTAATTGACTTCTTGCAAACCAGCAAAAATATACACTAAGACCACAGAGCCTGCAATTGTTTGTTTCCTAAATATTTTTCATCTGAGAACTAACTCCCCACCAGCAATCAACACCAAGATGAACATAGATTAATACTGAGATGACAACGCAATCAAGAAGTAAACAGTACCCAAATTGAGGAACTGCCAAACAAGCCAGCAATGAACAGCCCAACCAAGGAGCCTCCAAGACCACTCCCATCAACACTGAGAGGGCAAACCCCTTTTCTTATTAACTCTGATGATGTTACCTAGTTTGGGTAATGAATGTCTGCAAGAAAGCAACCAAGCTCAGAGAGCACCAATGATCCCTTATGAGAACTATCAGGATTGGACCTGGTTAGTACTTGAAGATTACATGAAATCCCAGAGCTATCGGATAGACCAAGGGTCTTCAAACTTGGCAAGTTTAAGACATGTGGACCTCAACTCCCAGAATTCCTGAGCTAACATGACTGGAGGAGGAACTCTAGGAGTTGAAGTCCACAAGTCATAAAGCTGTCAAGCTTGAAGACTCCTGGGATAGACCATTAAAGTAAAAAAAAACTTTCCAAAGAACAATGGCAAATTTACCCAAATGGGCTGAAGGCTGGTAGATTTTTAAACTCTTTTAAATTATATGTCAGGATATACAAAACTGTGGTATAATATAGTCAAGGGTTGCAAGAGGGTAGGGCTCTTTCTGAGATGGCAAAGAGTCAGCAGAGCTTGGAATGTCTGAAAGGCAGGAAGAGAGGAAGGTCGGCTCTTCTCTAGCAATTCACAAAGGACATCTATGGTAGGAAATTGCTTTAGTCTGGCAAGATTCTGTCTGCAGGAGAACAACAATAAGGGAATTACTCAGAAGTAACTCCATGTGTCGTTCTTGGTTCTTTGGGCCTAACAAAAAAAGCTGAGGATTTGGCAGTACAAGGAAACAACAGCCAATTGCCAGCCATCAACATACCAATCAGCTAATAGGAAGGCACCACATAAATTCAACACACAGAATAGCTCAAAGCACACATTCTGGTACAAAAAAGTTCCCTAAAGATGGGCTCCAGCATGAGCCCGAAAGCTTGGAAGACTAAACCTCTGATCCTGGTGACTGACCCATATTGGATCTTGCAACATTAAGCTCGGTCACATATATCTGCATTCATTCCTGACAAAAACTCCCCAATATGGTAATGAAATGTCCCACCCTATTTGGAGGATTTACTTCCAGAAACTACCAAAGTGTTCCCAAAATAGCATGGTCTGGAGACAATTCCCCATGGACTGGAGGTAGGAGAAAACGTTCTGGAATTGTCTGGGATTCTTCATTCCTAGATCAAAGAATTTTACACACTTCTAATCAAATAGCTATTACATTATTATTTAGGTTTTTAAAAATATTTATTTATTTATTTGGATTTATATGCTGCCCCATCTCTGAGGGGACTCGGGGCGGCTTACACAGAAATGTATAAACAATAAATACACCTTTATCAAATTATCTAATCCAATTATAAAATCAATTAAAATACCCTTGAATTAAAATTCCCAACCCTGCTCAGTCCAGGCCAGCCTGTACAAACAGCCAAGTCTTGAGATCACGGCGGAAGGAAATATCATCTCTGGACCAAACCATTATGCTAAATTATGTATTTGTAGAGCATGTATGGCTGCCCATTTCATATAATGATTCTAGGCAGCTCACAGCATTTATTATGTGAAGGACAATTAAAAATATGCTCTCCACTGAACTTATAGAAGCCAAACAAGATTGAATTTGAGTTCTATAATACTGACAAGTATGTCTCGTCTTTCACACTTGAAAGATCACTCTAGTTTACAGAGTGGAGAAATGTCAAGGACTTATCATGTGGCATTTAAAAAATCTCTTTTAATGGTGGGGGTGATATAATTCAAGGGCAGCTGAATCCCTCATATGCTCTAATGCAGGGGTGTCAAACTCAAGGGCTGCGCCAGTGGTGGGATTCAAAAATTTTACTGCTGGTTCTGTGGGCATGGCTTGGTTTGGTGGGCATAGCTTGGTGGGCATGACAGGGGAAGGTTACTGCAAAATTCACATTCCCTCCCGACCCCATTAACCTGCTTTCCAGCTCCGTTCTCCTGTGCAGGGCAGCAAAAGAAGAGCCAGCCGATCAGCTGGGACTCAGGAGATAGAGAATAGATGGGGGTGGGCCAGTCAGAGGTGGTATTTGCTGGTTCTCCAAACTACTCAAAATTTCCGCTACCGATTCTCCAGAACTGGTCAGAACCTGCTGAATACCACCTCTGGTCTGCAGGCTGGATTTGGCCCGCCTGGGGTGCTTAAATCTGGCCCACGGGGCCGCCCTGGAAACAGTGAAGGACCGCCCCACGGTGCCTCTGCCAGCAAAAAGGAAGGAAGGGAGGGAGGGAGGGAGGGAGGAAAGAAGGGAGGAAGATTATAATGAGAGGGAGGGTCTGAGGGAAGTCCTGCCTTAGCACTTGGCCACCACAGGTGTCCCTGACACATGTGACATTGAGCTGGCCATGCCCCCCCCACCCCCAAGTTCAAACACAACCCTTATGCGGCCCTCAATGAAATTGAGTTTGAACACCCCTGTTCTAATGGGAAGTTGGTCTAGTCATTCATTTCAGGCAATGGAGTTCATGGTGCCAATCTTGAACTTCAGAGGTGATCAAGCTATGAGATGTTTCACTATTTAGCTGCTTCTGCCCCTCCCTGCCCAAATAACACCTTTTTAAAAATTAGCATACGGGCAGGTATCAAACTAGAAACCAGGGAACCATGAGTTTCAGTCTCACCTTAGGCAACAAAGACAGGTAAGTGACCTTAGGCCAGTCCCTCTCTCTCAGCCCTGGGAAGGTAAGGGCCAGTCACTTCTGAAAATGTTGCCAAGAAATCTGAAAAGACTTGTCCAGGCAGTTTCTGGAAATCAAGGCTGACAGAAAGGCACAAATAAAAAATAAATCAAATATCACAGGTAGAAAAGATCTTTGAATATGTATTGGGGTGTGTGTGTCTGTGTGTCTGTATATCTGTGTGCCATGCTTTAATCTCCCAGGAGAGGTCTTACCAGAGAATTCCTGTTTCAGTTTTCAACTGTGATATATTGCAGGTGAACAGGAGCAAATATTGGGGGGGTTTGTAAGAGAAACGAATTGCCACAACTTACTTCTAAACCAAAATGCAACTAGGGAAACTGCTCCTCTTCTACAACCCAAAGCAAGCAAAGTTAGCAAACCCTTTTATGTGCCCATCAAGCAGCCCTTTTGACCATGCAGACAAAAGTTGACAGCATAGCTTCCTGCCAGGAGACAAAAATTGAAAAACACAATGCAAACATAAAAGAGGCTTAAACAGCTAAAAATAACAAACAAGAACTCCGTCATACCTCCAGATATAAAACACAAGCTGAAACTGCCATGGGTGCAACCCAGCTCCACCCATTTTGCATAATTCTCCCCCTCCTCCCTAGTTAATGAGAAGGCTGCCTGTCCCTTCTAAAATGATGGGTGGGTTGGCTAAGGCACTGAGTCTGAATTCATGCATAACTCTAAATTCTTCAAACCCTACAGCCACCTCTCTTGTCACCCCTCACTTCTCCTCACACTTAGAGATGGAGGTGGGAGAGGAGAAATCCAGGTAACAAGAAAAATTAGAAACAATTATGCAAAATAAGGAGTCCTTGGTGCCCTCTGAGCTTGCTTGTTTTCTTGCAGACGTTTCATGACCCAACAAGGTAACATCATCAGTGCTAGTAAGGAGTGCTGTTTGCTATCAGTTTATATTCTGCTGACTTGCTTATCTATGTGGGTGGAGGTGGTCTTAGAGATGCTTTGGGCTCTTTGGGCCAAAGAGCCATCAGTAAACAGCCCAACCAAAGAATCTCTAAGACCATCCCACAAGTCAGCAGAATATAAACCGAGAGCAAACAGCATTTCTTACTAGCACTGATGATATTACCTAGTTAGGGTCATGAAATGTCTGCAAGAAAACAAACAAGCTCAGAGAGCACCAAGGGCCCCTCCTTTCAACCTTGAGCTACCAATATTCTCCTTTATTAATTATGCAAAATTTCAAAAATCAAAAGAAATTTAATTGGCCACATTTATTCAGGACTCTGTTCACACCTATGCAAACATGTGCATGCACACACAAACAAAATCCATGCTCTCATCCCGATACACAAGAAGTAGGTCCTTCCAGTCTTCCACCTGAAGGAAACTCACATCAGCTTCCAAACTTGAAAAAGCCATCAAGCTGGAATAATAAAAAAAATATTATTTGCTTTTGACACTCAGTCTTTGATACCTGGTGTGACATGAATATCTTGTTCCAATGTCAGATGAGGTTTATGGATCTGGTTTTCAAGGAGGAAGTGAAAATGATTCATACTGAAGCACCTTGTTCAGGGTCAGGTATAATGTAATTTCTCATCTTCAGAAGAGAGGGGAAGAAATCTGAATCTTCCTTTTCCATTATATTTTGGCATTTGGGGGTTAAAATAACATGCACTTCCATAAATATCTACTGCCTTAAGATGGGTGTATCTTCCAGATTTACTTCCAGATTTATATCACCACCCTAAACGTATGGCAAGATATTGTTGAAACCAACACAATAAATCAAAAACATAGTGTAAAAAGCCCAATCCTTACACTGGTCCATTTTATAAAATCATTTAAACCATCATCATCAACCATAAGACATCCAATGACCATATCACCACTTTCTGGCTCCCCTTGCCAGGGGTTTGTCAAGACCTCAACAAGGCACAATCAAGGAAACAAGAATTATATAGACTTCAGTAAGGTTTCAGTGAAGATTCTCAGGAATCCAGGTAGAGTTGCCTGGAAATTGAGTCATGGTAACTGGACTTCTTTTCTTTTTTGGTTTGAAATGTTTTACTGCCTAAGAAACTACTTAAATAACAAGCCAAACATTTCAAACAAAAAAAGAAGTCCAATTACTATGACTCCACTTCCAGACACTTCAGTAAGGTGTTTACTAGAGACAAAGCATGGAATCTAGAAACAATTATAATTCTCATTCATTGGTGGGTTAATTATGGTTGCTTCTATTTGAATATTCTGATTCCCTGAATCCCCAAGATTTTTATAGCTCAGATGTAGCTGTTAATTATGAGATATAAGCTCTTAACAAAGTCTTCCCCTCTATACTGGTTTACATCTAATATTCCTGCCATCACTCTCCCAGCCTCACCACCAATCTTTCACAAGGTTTGCTGTGGAATGCTGAATACAGAACACAGGTAAGCTTCGACTTATGACAATCGGAACCAGTGTCTCCACTGTAAATTGGTCTGGTCATAAACCAAGTCATTATGTGACCAGACCTGATTTTACAATCATTTTAAGCATGGTTGTTAAGCAAATTACACCATCATCAAGTGAATCTGACTTTGCTGGTTAGAAGTGAACTGGGAAGGTCACCAATCATGATCACATGGCAAGTTTGCAACAACCAATCACAAATGCAAGCCAGTTGCCAAGTGCCAGACTTGCACTCATGCAACTGCAGGGGTGCTATAATGGTCATATCTTCAAGAATGGATAACTTCAAACTGTTGTAACTTCAAACCTTCATTAAACAAATGGTCGTAAGTTGAGAACTACCTGTATTTTCAATTCAGTGTTCCCACAGAGAAAATACTTCCCTGATCACCTACAGTGGCCACCAAGTCTTGTACAAGTTTAGAGGTTACTGAAGACAAACTTGGTCACTTAGGGTGGTAATTAACTTTGGGTTCTCTCATGTAACTTGTTTTATAACTGATGTCCTGTTCATCCGTTGTGGGTTTGTAGTTGTATTTTATGGGGTTTATTCTGCATTTTAAAAGTCTGTAAAATGGTTTCATTATAAATTGCTTTAATATCTAGACTTGTACCATAAGGTAGCTTTTACCTTATGAAGAGCAAGCTAGGAAATTTATACAAATATAAATAAAAATCCAGTTGCTTTGGACCACTGTACAAGGATTGCTTACAACCTAGAGTACCAAAAAATTCTGCATTTGTCTAAAGGAGACTCGCCCATCATCGAACGCAGTAACTATGGTATTTCAAATCTGACAACCGCTACAAATATCTTTATTCCCCATAATATATATTTCCCTTTCCAGTTCCTTTCCCTGGCATTACACATCAGTGGTTACATTTTATATATATATTTTAAAAAATACATAGCATGGTTTCTCTAGGGCTATTTCATGTGCAAACATCCCGGGCTTAACATTATTCTATTGTAAAAGTTACTCATACACAGTCAGTTCATTTCCTTCAAGGAAGATGTAAAAAAAAATGCATCGTAGGTTTGATAAGCATTTCCATACACATTTTGTGGAAGTAAAGCAACAAATCTCTCCAACTTGTAACCACTCCAGTCTCTGTATATTCTTAGGCCTAGGGTAATTGCAATTCCTCTCCGGATATTAAATTTCACTTTGCATAGAGTCTCACTTATTGCATTCAGAACAACCCAAGTAAAAATAAAAATGAAATGAAGGCAATATTAGTAAGGGAAAAAGTTCAGTCAGTCAAACCTGGACTTTATTAGGTCCAAAATAACTCAGGGGAGCAGCATGAAACAAAGCACACATTAGCTCCCTTGTTTTATTTTGTTTTGAGATTCTTCCAGAAAATCAAACGGCAATGCCAATTCACCTTTTCTCCTGCCCATAAGGATCTTTGCCTTAACTGGCTAATAATTTTTAAAGAAGCTTTCTAAACAAAACAAAAAAAAGAAAGAAATTAGAAGCCGACATGCAGCATTACCATAGGCTTCACAAACAGTCTTAGAAGATAAAAAATATTTAGGGTTTGAAACCCAGTAACTTTCTTTAGAAGTACATTCTACTGCCTAGAAAGAAAAAGACAAAAATAATCTTGGATTATAGGAAGCCCCTCAGAAGAGAAGGAGCAAACTCTCTAAGTTTGTTTCTGGAAAGTGAGTGACTGCTCTTTTTTTAATTTATTAAACAGATTTTTTAATCCTGCTCTATTAGTTTTTGAGTAACTCAAGGCAACTAACATATGTAATACTCATGAATGAAGACAAATATGTGTATCCCAGGATAATGTTGGAATTTGGGTTGGTCACTGGGACCAGAAATTTACTCTTCTGAGCTTTCAGATTCATGCTGGAAACCATCTGTAACACTGTTAATAAAGTAATACTCATTTCTCCTCCTTTTCCCCTATAACAACCACCTTGTGAGGTGGGTTGGGCTGAGAGTGACTGACTCAGAGTCACCCAGTTGGCTGTAATGCCTAAGGCAGGACTAGAACTCACAATCTCCTGGTCATTGGCTCAAAATCACCCAGCTAGCTTTCATGACTAAGGCAGGATTAAAACTCACAGTCTCCTGGTGATTGGCTCTAAGGCTTTCATACCTAAGGCAGGACTAGAACTCACAGTCTCCTGGTTTCTAAGTCAGCACCTTAACTGCTACACCAAACTGGCCAAACATATCACCAGTATTGTGAAAGAGCAAATGGAGCCAAAGATGACCATTTATTGGAGTGTCCATGATGTGTTCTCAAAATTCAAAGCATACCCAGTGCCCACGAGTTTTAAAGAGTTATCTTCCTCTGATGCAAACAGCTTCTTCAATTTCGAAAACAAAAAGAATAAAAGCTGAACCCAAATTTATTTTCCTTCCTTTTCCCCACAAATAAAAATTTTACGTAAATTGCCTTTTTTGTTATTGAAGAACCGAAGGAAGAAACTAATTGTCTTTAGGAACAGAAAAGTCTAGCTCAACGCAATTACTTGTGGGCATCTCAGCAGCAGGATTAGATATATTTCAGTTAAATTTGGGAGATCTGTTTAATAATCTGGACTGATGAGGTGCTGTTGGTATTTGTCTATTTAATCTCCAAGTCCCATTAAAGGAATTAAGGGAATTCACTCAGGGATGAATTCAACTGCCTGTGAAATAATCCTGTTTTAGCAACCTATCTTAAAAGGCATCCAAACTGATGCCAATCTGACATCCAGAAGAGAGGCTATACTAGAACATGAAAATAATCAGTTCTGGGCCACCAAAGATCCCACCTCTTAGAGGCTGAGCACTGTCACCCATCCCAAATGAGACCAAAAAGGATAAATAAACTGGTTTGACTTGGAAGAGATGGCCCTTTAAGTACCTGGAAGCCAAGCCCCTTAAGGGCTTTTAAGGTCAAACTCAATACTCTGTATTAAACCAGGAAACTTGGAGGGAGCCAATGCAGTGCTGTGGTGGAAGTTCCACATGAGTGCAGCAATTCTCACCTCCTATTATGCATACACAATGTGCTTGCAAAGAAGCCCTTGGTTACATTTTGATGACCAGAAACAGGCTGATACTGCTCCAAAGGCATTGGTTCTAGCTTGCTCTCCTCTAAATAGCATTTAGCATTAACTTAGACTTACAGAATATACAGTTTCACAGTACTTTACAGCCCTCTCTCTAAGCGGTTTACAGAGTCACCCTATTGCCCCCAACAATCTGGGCCCTCATTTTACCCACCTCGGAAGGATGGAAGGCTAAGTCAACCTTGAGCCAGTCAGGATCGAAGTCCTGGCAGTCAGCAGAGTTAGCCTGCAATGCTAATCACTGTGCCACAACAGTTCTTAAATGGCATTTATTAAATGGTGCCTTGCAATGATGCAAACCCCAAGGAATTGGGAATGATAACATCACTGCTTTAAGTCTCTCAAACTACAGAAAGAGTAAAGGATACCACAAAAACTAGTTTAGAGAAGTGGTTAAATCACCAACCTGGTGTTCTAGTCCTGCCTTAGACATGAAACCATCTGGATGGCTCTGGACCAGTCACTCTCTCCCAGCCTTAGGAAAAACGGGCTAACCACTTCTAAAAATTGAACCAGGACAATTGCAGGGATCTTGGGTCAGCAGTTGTCAGGAGTCAACACTGACTCAAAAGCACAAAACCATCTTCATTCCATCCAAACCTCCTTAAAATGAAATGCAAACACAGACGCCATCCAAACACCTGAGGATGTTGAATTGCACTGAAGTATACAGGTGTGTCCTTGACTTACAACCATTTAGTAACAGTTTGAAGTTATAAGAGCATTGAAAAAAGCAACTTATTATGACTGTTCTTCATACTTATGACCATTGCGGCATCCCCATGGTCACGTGATCAAAATTCGGGCGCTTGGCCACTGGCATGTATTTATGGCAGTTGTAATGTTCCAGGGTCATGTGATCACTTTCACAGCTGGCTTTCACAAGCAAAGTAAATGGGGGAAGCCAGGTTGATTCCCTTAACTGCAACAAAAATCATTACTGTGTTCTCAGTGAGTGCAGTGCATCCCCCACTCCAGTTTAAAAGTAAAATTTGGGGAGAACAATTATATTTCCTTCAGTTAAATGACTGGTTAGTTCTTCGCTTACTGTGATGCCCCAGTTGGAATCTGATTCCGAGGGAGAGGTGGAACAGCTGACAGGGAGTGGGAGTGTGGCTCTGGTGGCTGTGGAGGAAACTGGGGAAGGGCACAGGCCGGCTGGGCATTCAGAGGAAGACCCAGGCCCATCCCTTCTTCATCCTAGGGCATGCAGGGTGGAATGGATAAGGAAGCGACGTGGTTTACAGAGGAGGAAAGGGCCCTGATCCCCTTCATGGGCTGCAGCTGGGAAGACTGTTTAAAAGGGCAAACTGCGCATGGCAAAGTTGCTGGAAGCAAAGTGTGCATTTTCTTTGTCGAGGCTTACCTGGGTTTTGGCGTCCTCCCAACTGTGTGTGCTTGTTATCTGTTAGAAGTCTGCAATTTATCATCCTGGTCTATCATGATAATTACTTCAGCGTGGTTTGTGTTGTTGTTGTTTATTTCTACTTTATCTGTATTTTGGGTTCAGACTGCATTTCTTCCCTTTGTAGACTGTTTTTGGAAGAGTTTGATCTCCCGACGAGAATAATTGGACAATGGGGGCCAAGTTGGAGGCATTAAAGGGAATTTATCTACTTTGGTGACTTTGTTGTTTTTGTGCCACGCCCCGGGTCATCACACTTACATTGAGGGTCATAGGGAGCTGTCAGCTATCTATTATTTTATTCATTTTTATATCTAATAAACTTGCTCCGGGCTTTTTAGGATGCTCAGTTAGCATAGTTTGCCTCGAGGTTCCCACCACTTTATACCAAAAATCAGTCTCCATACACAATTTATTATATTAAGTACATTAAATGTTTAAATCACTTGCCATTTTCTTCTAAATGTTTCCTTACTCGCTTGACGCATGAGCTTTAAACATACCTAAGTGCAGTAAAATAGTCTTTTTGGGGGAATAATCAATAAAACATATTGTAATTGGCTTGTTCAGGCTGACATTTGGTACATCCTGTCTGTCTTTGCAGTTATTATGTGCAGTTCTTTATGAAATGCGGGAGAGCCAATTCTCTACCTTCCCAGCAAAAGCTTAGTTTTGGGGGCTTAGTTACAAGCTCAGCTGTAACTGACCAGGAGAACTAAGCAGTGATGATATAAAAAGTAGATTTGAAGAAAAAACCAAGAGATAGTAATTATCAAGCAGATTTCTTTCCCCAGCCACTCTACCTGCAGCCCTCTTTTTAGCAGGAACTCTGGAAACCAAATTTGAAATTCTTCATATTCAGATCAATTGTTTAGTCACTGAGCAATGGCTTCACTCCCTTAAAAGTATTCCACAAATAGTTTAGACCAGCCTTTGCTTCAGATGAACTATGCCTCTTTATCTTCACTGAATAAATACTGCTTTGCTAGCTTCTGAGTAGTTACAGTGTACACAGAAAACTAGTGGTGGGATTCAATTTTTTTTACTACTGGTTCTGTGGGTGTGGCTTGGTGGGTGTGGCAGGGGAAGGATACTGTAAAATCTCCAGTCAGAGGTGGTATTTGCTGGTTCTCTGAACTACTCAGAATTTCCGCCACCGGTTCTCCAGAACTGGTCAGAACCTGCTGAATACCATCTCTGACGCAAACCCACAGATCAGGGTTAATTGGATAGTCATGTTTTGTTCTTGAACTTTGTTCAAGTTGCAGTTGGCACAAAACTCAAATAGAGCGAAGTCTTCGAAATGCCATTGAACATGATAGATGGCTTCAGTTTCCCCATGCCAAAGATCTAGCTAAGAGATCTCTATGGCACAAAATACAGAATAGAGCTGGAACAGAAGGGACATTGGAGGTCTTCTAGTCCAACCCCTGGCCCAAGCAGGAGACTCGATACCATGTCAGGCAAATGGCTGCCCAATCTCTTCTTTAAAATCTACAGTGATGGAGCACCTGCAACTTCTGAAGACAAGCCAGATGAAGGCATGATGATGATGATGAATGTACATTCATTGGGTATATCCCATATCATAAAATTAGAGGACGATGAAATCACCCAGGGAGTAAAAACTCACATTCTTCAGACTTGATACTTGGTTACTGTATTTAAATAGAAAATACAGCTCCAGTTTTAGGAAGTTCCATGCACTTGAGTGTATATAACAGGAAGTATGAGCTGGCAGTGCAAAATCAACACCATGTTTGAGGGATGTCAAAGTTTTCAGCATGGTTTGTGTGGATGTGTCATTTCTTACACATGAATCTGTTGATGTTGCCCTGAGTGAACAAGGAGACAGCCAGTATCCATCTTTTAGTGCTGTAAGTATGTCATGTGATCTTTAGCCAGAAAACTTTTCTGACACTTACGGTTATTGATCAATTGCTCTTTTATTAGAAGGGTTGATAGTTAATATTTCAAGATACTATGTTGATATTTCACCAATGAGAAATAAAAAAAAATAAGTTCTCTCAAAAGGGGGAACAATTTCCTATTTTGCAATGAGAGGCCCATAAGAACTTGAAGAAGATCTCATTGCATTGTAATAAAAGCATCCTGGAGGAGACAAAAGAATGTATCATAGGGAATTGTGTAGAAGAATCAAATTGTGAATATATTGACAGCCAGCAATGAGCATCACTAAAAGGATGACAATATAAATAAAAACGAGACACTCTTGATCTGCAACCACCTTGAAACCAGAAGTTAGTGCAAGCCCCGTATTCCATCCATGAATTTCACTGAAATGTTGGAGAGAAAAAAATTGAAAGTCACCTTCTCCCATCAAACTGAATTAGAATAGATTTTTTTTCAAATGCAGAAGAAAATTTCAGCCCAGCAGGCTCTAGTATTAACAGGAACAAAAGTAAATTGCTTGCTATCTAGCAAATAGCAGATAATAGGTTTCCTACTGCTGGCGATCTGAACAGCAGCAACAAAACTGAAATCAGCTTCTTTGAATTTTGGGTCAAAATTGGATGCAGCAGAAAACAGAAGGAAAAATCTTGCTAGTGGAGTAAAGGCCAGTCATAAACCTTTCATGGTAACTGCCCAACCTAGTTTTCACCTGTACATAAACATAAAGATGGTAACTTTTCCTCTACCCTTCTAAGTCAGCATATTCTGGGAGTTGAAGTCCACAAGTCTTAAAGTTGCCAAGATTGGAGACCCTTGCTCTAAGTGATGCTGCAAATTGTTCTGTCTACCTACATAGCTGCTGCCTATTTACCTACATAGAGGCCTAATGGATAGTTTATTTGTTCTAGAAGCCTGTCTGCTTTTATTTTAAATTTCAAAACTGGGCTAAACTATCATACTTATCTAGGAATATGATGAGATCCTTCTTGTGCATTTCAAAAGCAGAATAAGAAACAATGGATGGAAACTAATCAAGGAGAGAAGCAACCTAGAACTAAGGAGAAATTATCTGATACTGAGAACCATTAATCACTTTCCTCCAGAAGTTGTGGGTGCTCCATCACTGGAGGTTTTTAGGAAGAGATTGGGCAACCATTTGTCTTAAATTGTTATTCTGTTTGGGTTTTTCAAGAACTCATTCTGGGGGTTTTTTTCAAGAACTTCTACTGTATTGACTTTTATGGTTGACCATACATCTCTATTATAATATAAAGGGAGGAGTCACAAGATTTTACTGATTATCATAGCAGGAGCAAGAGCACTTAGACTTATATATCGCTTCACGGTGCTTTTACAGCCCTCTCTAAGCGATTTACAGAGTCAGCCTGTTGCCCCCAACACTCTGAGTCCTCATTTTACCCACTTTGGAAGGAGGAAAAGCAAAGCCAACCTGGAGCCAGTATCATACAGAATATCAAATGATACATCAGGGGTCTCCAAACTTGCCAACTTTAAGACTTGTGGACTTCAACTCCCAGAATTCCTCCTCCAGTCATGTTTGCTCAGGAATTCTGGGAATTAAAGTCCACAAGTCTTAATGTCAGCAAGTTTGGGGACCTCTGCCCTATACCATGGGTCAACAACCCATGGTTCTGGAGCCACAGGCAGCTCTTCTATCCCTCTGCTGTGGCTCCTTGTCGCCAATCAGCACCATAATTTTGAGAGGAGCTTTTGGTTGGAGGGGGAGCATGGAGTTCCAGGAGGAGACTCTATGGCAAGAGGTGGCTTTTCCAGTCGGCTCCACAACTGATAGGGTTTTCAGTTAGGACAGGTAGAGGAAAAAGGACACCGCCAGGGGTGGGATTCAGCCAGTTCGCACCAGTTCGGGAGAACCGGTTAACATTCTGAGCAGTTTGGTGAACTGGTTGTTGGAAGAAATCATTAGGGCAGAGAACCGGTTGTTAAATTATTTGAATCCCACCACTGGATGCCGCGCTAGAAGGAGACTTTATGGTGGGGGAACCGGACTTCCAGTTGGCTCCAGAATGGAACCGGAAGCTTCCGGTTAGGATCTTTGTGGCTCTTTTCAGTGTTTAAGGTTGCTGACCCCTGCCCTATATCATTGCACACAAAACTCTCCTTGAAAACCTCCAGTGATGAAGCATCCATAATTTTTGGAGGCAAACCATTCCACTGATTAATTGTTCTCACTGACAGGAAATTTCATCTGAAATCTAGGTTGGATCTCTCTTTGATAAGCTTCTATCCTTTACTTCTTCCTCTGCCCTCAGGCATTCTTATTCTCCTTGAAGATAGGAGTTCTACAAATGGTTGTCAGATGCTGAGCCTAGACAGTAGGCAAGGTGGTAGGCGGGTCAATGGCTATTAAAACAACACGCAGCAAAAAAAGAAAGAAAAGAAAGAAAGAAAGAAAGAAAGAAAGAAAGAAAGAAAGAAAGAAAGAAAGAAAGAAAGAAAAGAAACCTGCTTCCTTAATCCTTATATCAATTACTGTCTCAGTGGATTCTCCTTTTGTGCCATGTATGTAATTAACAGCTTGTTATGGCACTGTTAGATTTGCATGAAGAGTCAGACGCGGAGTGCTTCAGTGAAGAGTTTATTAGTGACTACAGCTCATAACAGACCCAATTTGGCTGGTCTGCGGCTGCTACTTATAGCCAGCAGCCGCAGTTGCCAGCCAATCAGAGTGCAGGGTTTCCCTCACTTTTTAAACCAATCATTTCTGACATTTTACAGGAATAGTTCAAACTTAACCAATGATATTTAAACCTGCATACATAACAGGCACCATCTTATGTTTATTGCTCTGTTGTCTTGGACACATGCCATGTTTTTATATAAACCCATCCACAGAAGATTAATTTTTATAGCCAATTAAGGCATTAGCCACCTAACTGTTTAAAAGCCATTAAATCTCTACCCAGTGCCAAGGCATGAAAGCTCTCATAAGACATACCAGAAGATGGGTAAAGAAGCCAGCATAGTGGAAAAGACAAGAGACTGTAAACAACATCCCTAGAAGAGTCAGAGGATTATTGGAGCAAGATACAAAGATTTCTTGTTTAGAAAAAAATCCTGAATATTAGCAGAATATTATTTTTTGTGAAGATAAGTGGTGTTTACTTCCGTATTCACCTCCTTACCTTATTTTCCAAAATGCGATTATAATGGTGGTTTCAGATCTGAGAAAGGAACCAAGAGTTTTGAAGAAGGGGAAAAGTTGGTCTATTCTACCCATTAACATGCAGTAAAGAGCATATTTTAAAGGACATACAATAATCCCATCAGACGATGAAACAGACTGCTTGCACAGAAATTGAAAGGACCTATTACCCAACCGTTCAGTTCTATGCTTACCGTGCACATTTACTCAAAGACATTTAAAATGATATCACTGCAATCTGGAACGATACGACCACCATGATCAAAATCAAACTTTTCCCAGAAGTAGCCTTGTCGTGCATATCTTACGTATCTCTGCTACAGGAAAGGTGAATGATGCTTTCTTCTGCTGGAAATGGTATGAGTGAATCCCACAAGAGACTAAAATTTAATCTTGCTGAACAAATCAAACCTATTACTGTATGTAGTTGTTGGGTAGTTGGGGGTGGGGATGGAATACAAATCCCTGGATTTAGGTCATTGAATCCAGCCTGCAGAGGGAACCAGGATTTGCAAAGGGTGACAGTGCAGTTTAGCCTCAGTGCCGAAGACTCAGCTGGGCTGAAGGAGCTTAAGTCTTCACCCAAATGATCAGAATCTAGCTCCAAATATTTCAGATAAAGTTTTTAATTGTCACACACCACCAAAACTTTCTTTGTATCAGGAACACTTGAGTTTCTAACTCTAGAACAAGGGTCTCCAAACTTGGCAGCTTTAAGACTTGTGGGCTTCAACTCCCAGAATTCCTGAGCTAACATGACTGGAGGAGGGATTCTGGGAGTTGAAGTCCACAAGTCTTAAAGCTGCCAAGTTTGAAGACCCCTGCTCTAGAATGTACAAGATATACTCATGAGTCAGTGAAAAGCCAAGGGAGACATATTACTAATAAAAACAAACCTCATTCTAGCAGTACTTACTGTAGTTTCTAAGCATAAAATCTGTGTATTTTTCTTCCAGGTTTTTGAACTTTGCAATAATTTTGCTATGAATGAGAGTTCATAGAAACAAACTGTAGGCAAAGAGGTCAAAGTAGGGCGCTCTGAATGAATGTCCAGCTTCTATTTGAAGACACTAGCAACCAACCTGCCTTTGCCATCAGTCCCCATTAATCTGATCCAAGGATGACTGACTTCCAAAATGATTTGTCTAACCTGCTACCTGAATCCAGCCTCTTGAATATTAAGCCTGATTGTCCTAGCCACTTTCTGGGACAGCAGAACTATGCAAGAGATCTTCAGGATCAAAAGAACACAGTCATCACCATCCCATCCTGATCACAGATAATAAGGCTATTCTGCTTTTCCTACAAAGCAAAGAAAATTGAAAGCAGCAGACAGACTTTTATCCATGGGCAATGGTTAGGTCAGTAATGTCAGCTGCGTGGATTTCAATTCACAGGATTCCCCAGCCACCACTGAGGAATTCTGGGAGTTGAATTCCACACCTCTTAAAGTTGCAAAGGTTGAAAAACATACGGTTAACTGGAGGTCAGGAGAAGGCGGAGAGATGCACCTGAGAAGGGAAACAATTTATACACATGTTCTGATGTCCAGTTCTTGAATAGTTGGAGGAGCTTTATCCCCGGTTTAGAGAGGCAGCTTACTTAACATTGTCTAAATGTGATCCAAGAAAAAAAAAGGTCCTCCTTCCATTGAACCTTAAAGGAAACCCAAGGCAGGTTGCCAGGATCTCTTTCACTGTACAGCCCAGATGCATCCAGATGTGTGGCTATAAGTAGATAGAAGCCTATGTTCAGTTCTGGCCATTTGTCACCCGAACAGGTACATGCCATTGTTTTGCAGTTTTTATGCCAAGGCAGGGCAAGCATTCAGAATTAAAAGAAGCTGCCTGTTTTTAGCAACTTGCTTGACACATCCATTTCAGGGGGAACCAGATCCTGGAGGACACCTAATTACCAGGTGTGGTGGCAATTAAACATGAAGCGAGTGCCTTCCATTTTCAAAGTCACACCTGGTTTCTTTTTTTAGTTTTGCGGGTTCTAGCCCAAGACCACACACTGCTTTTAATTGCATTACCACACTCCAGCAAATATGCTCCTGAAGAAATGCCAGATTGCAACACATTAACAATCACAGGCTTATCCTTTGATAATAATTTAGTATCTCTGCCATTCATAAAGCTGCTACCTAGGATTAGGGATTTGGGCACAATCTCAGCAACCCAACATAGAAAAACTATCTGTGCAAATAGATGAATTTATGACATGTTCTCCAAGAGTATAGGACCATTTTATGTTGTAGCTCTGAATTCTGATGGGCCACCTGTGAACAAGTTTTTTTTCTGGTCCCTTCCTTGGCTAATTTCAGAGGCATGCTGAATTCTTGTTATTGTTGCTGCTTTTCAGGAGCTGACACATTGGAAGCTTTTCTTCTCGTCTATTTATTGAATCTCATTTTTTTAAAATGTTATCTTGTTTTTAAATGTTCGGTGGTGTTTTATGATGCAATTTGGCTGCTTGGGGCTTTTGCCTTGAAAATGCTAGGAATGTAGTTAGAAAATATCATTAAAAACTGAAAGCAGATCATCTGTGCAGTCCTGTGCCCATCAAGAGGTGAATTCCAGTTTACAGAGATTTGATACATCTGGTACATTTAGAATAAGCTTTAATTCTTTCTTGTTCCATCCCAGTAAAAAATCTTGGATAAATCTTCTGAAGGGCACAAAATCTTCAGTCTTTGCTGCATAAGACAAAGGCAGTGGGAGAAGTACAAGGACACTTTAAAATCAAAGGCAGCTCTGTCCATTATGCATCATCAACACTCAAGTACATACAAGGTCTCCAAATGCTAATTCAGCACCCATGCCCTGGAGCAGTTCCTGTGGGCATCCCTTGGGCAAAAAACTCCACCTGTTCAGTCACAGCTCTTCTCATCTCCTTGACCTTGAGCTAGGTGCAAGAGAGGAACATGCATCTTGGTGGCAGGATGCTGAATTAGAATTGGGAGTTATACTATGGAGCCAGGTGCTATCCCTCACCTAATCTTATTCCTAGAGAACTTCTTGTAAGGAACAAGAATGTGTTGTAAGAACAAAATCAAGAGGAGATTCCTTCCGGGGTTCCTGGAGGAAGCTGATTATCTAGATCTGTATCAATCGGGTTTCAGGTCCGGGTACAGCACTGAGACGGCATTGGTCACACAGGTGGATGATCTCTGGAGGGCTCGGGACAAGGGTTATTCCTCTGTCCTGGTCCTATTAGATCTGTCAGCAGCTTTTGATACCATCGACCATGGTATCTTACTGCATCACCTCGGGGGGTTGGGAGTGGGAGGCACCGTTTTGCGGTGGTTCTCCTCCTATCTCTCGGGTCGTTCACAGTTGGTGTTGACAGGAGGACAGAGGTCAATCCCGAAGCCCCTCTCATGTGGGGTTCCTCAGGGGTCAGTCCTCTCTCCCCTCCTGTTCAACATCTATATGAAGCTTGGGCCTTGGTGGTGCAGGCTGATAATAGCCTAGCACTTAGCTCCAGCTGCCTGTAATTATTGCAGGCTCGAATCCCACCAGGCTCAAGGTTGACTCAGCCTTCCATCCTCTCAGGGTAGGTAAACTGAGGACCCAAGATTGTTGGGGGCAATAAGCTGACTTTGTAAAAATGCCGCTTAGTAATAAGCAGGCATATACAATGGAAGGAAGGCTATTGCTGAGCACGTTGGGTTGTGCTCCAAACATTGTAAGCTGCCCTGAGTCTCCGGAGAAGGGCGGGATATAAATATGAATAAAAAAAAAGCTGCTGGGCAAGATCATCCGTGGTTTTGGGGTGAGGTATCACCAGTATGCTGATGATACCCAGCTTTTTATCTCCACCCCAAACCAAATCAGTGATGCCCTCGACGTGATGTCCCGGTGCCTGGAAGTGGTGCGGATCTGGATGGGAAGAAACAGGCTTTGGCTCAACCTGTCCAAGACCGAGTGGCTATACGTACCGGCATCTCGGGTTTGCCAGGCTGTTCCATCATTAGTTATGGGGGGAGAGGTGTTGCCCCACATAGATAGGATGTGCAACTTGGGTGTCCTCCTGCATACACGGCTCAGTTTGGAGGATCAGGTGGGAGCCGTGACCAGGGGGGCATTTGCCGAGGTTCACCTGGTGTACCAGTTGCGCCCCTTTCTGGACTGAGATGCCTTACGTACGGTCACTCATGCACTCATTACATCCCGTGTAGACTACTGCAATGTTCTCTACATGGAGCTGCCTTTGCAGACCACTCGGAGGCTTCAACTGGTGCAGAATGCGGCCGCACAGGTTGTGATGGGAGTATCCCAATACTCCCATGTTACATCCCTCCTGCGTGAGCCGCATTGGTTGCCGGTTGCCCGCCGGGTGATATTCAAGGTGCTGGTACTTACCTACAAAGGTAAGTCGGGGGTATTTGCACGAACATCTCCTGCCAGCAACATCTGCCCATCGCCCTGTGCGCTCCCACAGACAGGGCCTCCTTGGGGTGCTGTCGGCTAGACAGTGTTGGTTGGCGACCCCCAGGGGTAGGGCCTTCTCTGTGGGAGCACCCACCCTGTGGAATCAGTTACCTCTGGAGCTTCGGTTGGCCCCTGACCTCCGCTTCTTCCACCGCGACCTAAAGACGTGGTTGTTCCAACAGGTCAGCCTGGATTGAGGGGTGGGCTTTTTATGGGGCTTTTATTTGTGATTTTGTTGGGGTTTTAGATATTTGTTTGGGTTCCTGTTTAATACCTTTTAGTAATTTTAAATTTTGTATTCTGTGTTTTTATCGTGGTGAGCCGCCCTGAGTCCTTCGGGAGATAGGGTGACATACAAATCCAAATAAGTAAGTAAGTAAGTAAGTAAGTAAATAAATAAATAAATAAATAAATAAATAAATAAATAAATAAATAGAGGAATGTTTCCCTTGAGCTCCTGGAGGAAAGGTTGAAAAATACAAAGCCTCCTGAGTTGAGGTCGGCTTCAGGGGACTTCCTGGCAATTATTCAGAAGTGATTAATCCTTGATTTCTCCCAGAATAACAGAATAACAGAGTTGGAAGGGACCTTGGAGATATGCTAGTCCAACCCACTGCTCAACCCGCTGGTATAAACCTTATACCATTTCCAACAAATGGTTGTCCATTCTCTTCTTTAAAATCTCCAGGGTTGGAGCATCCACAACTTCTGGAGGCAAAAACTAATCCATTGATTAGTTGTTCAAACTGTCAGGAAATTTTTCCTTTTCAAACTTCTGTGAAAAGAAGATTTTCAAACTTTTCATTCTAACCTATTGTCCTGGATTTCTTACTGATCTCCATCTACATACCAACTAGATCCAACCCTGGAATAGTTATGTACTAAATAAACAACTTATCCTTTCATACAACTCTGAAGACAGGAGTAATTTAAGGACCCCTTGTCAGGATTCCAGCAGTTACCCCAATGTCAACTCATACAATATTTCTATGGTCCTTTTAGAGTTGCCACCCCTCCTGATGACACAAGAGGCCTAGTTCACATATCAATTGCATGTGTTGGGTCTCCCTTGAACCCTTTAAAAAAAGCTTATGGGAAAGATACGTTGAATTCAATCTCCCGCTCTCATTAATTATAAGAATAGTTATCAAATGGGATTCTTCAGCATCCTCTCTTCTCCTATGCATTCCTTTTATTTTAAAATATATACACTGCTCTTCACATTTCAGTTTATAGGAACCTCTAGTTCTCAAAAAAATGAAATTAGTAAACTTGGAAAAAAGATGAGAAGGAAGAAATAGACAGAGAAACATCAGCAGGAATTAAAGTCCACTATGCAAGAACATTTCAGAGCTTCCATGATCTAAACAGCAGCCACTAGACATTAATCGTTTAAAAAAGGATAATTAAACAACAGCAGCCACTAGACATTAATCATTTAAACATATGAAAATCTAAAACACAAATCTCAAGAATAGGATTTGGGGCATTTCACATAATTCCTGAGCATAGGTCTCCAATCAGATGCCCCCTCCCTCCCTAAGCTATTAAACATTTTGGAATTAAAGGATGGAGATGGATTTCATTTGGTGCTCTCACTCCGTGGAAGTAAGATGCTTATACAATATGAAACCAAGACAAAATTAAAACGAGAGTCCTGTGTGCTTCCCCCTTGGCTGTGACATCCATTTGATGGATTTCTGCTGGTACATGAACATTAAAAAGTTGCAAATTTCACTGGTCAGGGTAAGAAGCAGCAGCAAGCAGCAAATTATAACTCATTTTTGCTTCCCATCCTTCTAAACTGATAAATCTGTTATTAGCTCTCCTAGGCCAAAATAGGAATTTCCTATTCTGCTGCAATACAAAGTAAGTGGGTGGGGAGAACAGGAGCAGAACATTTGTTTGTGAGTAGTAGTGACTATTTATAAAATTAACAGATATGAGTTGGCCTTAAGCAGAATGCTTGTTGAGAAAGTCCCTTGTTATATTTCTCACGACCCTAGGGCAGGAGGAACTTTTAAAACTCAAGAGAATTAAAAAAGGGGAAAAAAAGAAAAGTGACTTCTTCGTTCATACCCAGAAGGAGGCTTTTAACTCTTACTGTGCCAAAAGGGAGACACATTTGCTTTAATACGATATAATAAGCTGGCTCACAGGAATATTGGAAATATCCCCACTTCTCTCCTCTTTGGCTAATAGCTAATGTTTCTCTCCAGAGGAACTGAAGGTCCAAAATCTATACTAGAGTAAAGGAACACAGAGCAGTCTAGATGGTTAGCTGCTCCTAAAGTTTTGTTAACATGGAACGAAGATGATTTAGGTCCATCCTTCTCATCTCCAGGTTAGCAAAACTTTGGGATCAGCAAAGCATCTAGACAAGATCACCTGCATTGTGGCCAATCAAAATTGAGCATGCAAAACAAGGCAGATTGGAGGGCAATTCCAAACAAGTCAACGTCCTCTGTACGTAGTATCTGATTTCCATCTTTGGCTTCAAAGGGACCCAGAATGATGTCTGACACTAGCTGATTTCACTCATCACACTAACCTTTGGTTTGCTGAATTAATCATGGTGGGTTCATACATCACCCTAAACTCCGTCTTGTTCGACAGCTTCCCTTTTCTGGATCTCACGCACGGTCACGCCTTGTCACCTCGAGACTAGACTACTGCAACGCTCTCTATCTAGGACTGCCCTTGCATACCATCCGAGATTGCAGTTGAAATGCGGCCGCTGGACGGTGATGGGAGTTACCCGTTCTCTCATGTTACCCCTTCTGCGTGGCCTGCATTGGTTGCCGACAGCTCGGGTGAGATTCAAGGTTTTAGTTTTGACATTCAAAGTCCTACAACATGGGTCCCCAATATCTGAGGGAGCGCTTCTTCCAATATCTAGTGCGGCAGGCTCATAGGCAAGGACTCTCGGTCCCATCGGCGAGTCAATGCCGTTGGTATTTCCCGACGAGCCTTTTCTGTTGCGCCCCCGACCTCTGGAATCAACTGCCTCTGGAGCTCCGCTGGCCCCTGATCTCCTCCTTCCGCCGAATTAAAAACTTGGTTGTTTGACCAACCTTGTGACCCTCCTTGGGGGGGGTTTTTAACTTATTTTATTGTTGTGTTCTATATTTGGGCTTGTTGGTTTAATGCTTTTTAAATATTTATTGTTCTATGTTTTCTGTGAGCCCAGTCTTGAGATGGGCTGCATACAAGTTCAAATATAAATAAATAAATATAATAAATAAACTAGATCCTCAAACTTGGCAACTTTAAGACTTGTGGACTTCAACTCCCAGAATTCCTTAGCCAGCTATGCTGGCTGAGGAAATCTGGGAATTGAAGTCCACAAATCTTAAAGTTGCCAAGTTTGGAGACCTCTGCACTAAACTATCAACCATGATTTATAACCAAGTGGGAACATGATTTCTGTAACAACCAAATCCCATATTGTAGTTTACTGGGTACGTGAACTCATCCTCTTGATTAAGTGTGGCACAAAACATTACTATTGCAGCAAGGATTAATCAGGCCCTAAAAGATTGAAGGGCAAGCAGGAATGCCATCAGATGATCATCAAGGGATGAGATAGATTCCCACGCAGTTCTGAAGCTGATCTGATGATAGTCAGAAGCTAGCAGAAGCGTTTCCTTCTTCCACTGCATGATGAGATGGTATGTGGGAATGAGATGGAGCAAATGGTCACAAAGGAACAGTCAAAGGGGGCTTAGCCCATAACAGGAAGGTGGTTGGGGCAAAAGGCCCAGAAGAAGAGACTATCTCTAGTTTTTGGGCTATAAAGAGGACAGGGGGAGAAAAGTACTTTCAGATTTACAATATTCCATTAATACAGGGGTCTTCAAACTTGATAGCTTTAAGACTTGTAGACTTCAAGTCCCAAAATTCCTCCTCCAGTCATGTTAGCTCAGGAATTCTGGGAATTGAAGTCCACAGGTCTTTTAACTTGCCAAGTTTGAAGACACTTGCATAATTAATTAATTAATTAATTAATTAATTAATAATATAACCTTACAACAAAGTAGGATTATCTCATCTGGTTGTAAAAAATGATAATATGTGTAGCTCAGAGTTAGAATGAGGGGCTTTGGGGTACTCTGAGCTTGGTTGTTTCCTTGCCGACAGTTCATTACCAAACCAGGTAATCTCATTATTATTTAGCACCTAACTAGTTACCTAATGAAATGTCAGCAAGACACCAACCAAGCTCAGAGAGCTCCAAAGATCTCTTGCCTGGTTCTTTTTCCCATCTGCTCTACCTTGTAAGGCCTGCATCTGAGTCTTTTAGAGCCAGAATATTTTATTTTGAGTTGACACTTCCATGTGACACGTGGAATCTTTCTCATTCCCAGAAAATAGTCTGGGTTTTTCTGAAAGTAGAACAGAAGTGAGACGGAATGGTTCCATCCAGACCAGTGGCTAAGAAGACACTTCAAATTTCATTCTCAGGATAAAAGAAGTCAATGTAATTAATTAATTAATAATTAATTAATAATTAATATAATTAATTATTAAATGTAATTAACTTCATGTAAGAAGAAATTTAGATCAATTCTTTTGGGTATACTATTAGTACTGTTATTATACCATTACTATTGCTATTAGTTTGCATGTTGAGATTTATTACCAACATATGTTGGTCATGTTTTATTTGTAAATAATGCTTTGCCAATGCACTGTTATTCAAAAATGTTTATGAATGTTATTCAAAAATGTTTATGAATGAAAATTCATAAAAATAAATTAAAAAAGAAGAAGTCAATGTAGTATTTCCATGTATTTATTTATTGCATTAAGACTTTATAGACCGTTTCTGTTGTGGTCCGACTCTTCCCTTTATGTCCTTTTTTTCATTTTTAAGAGTATTGGGAGACTCTTGTTCCTTCCCTGCCCTCTCCACAAGCAGCTTATTAGCATTAATTGTTCTTTCAGACACACATGAAATGAGAAAAAGAACACAACTTCTGGGTCAGAAAATTAATCATCATTATACAATATCAGTTACTTTACTGAAGGTTTCTAATTAGTGCAATGCCCATTTTGTCAAGAACTTTATTTTTATGAAGAAACCTAATACGCAACTGTATTTATCACTTGTCAATTAGATTTTCTTGATGCTGCTCCTTGTTCTTCCTTCTGCCCAGTTGAGAATATTACTGTAGGATTCTGGGTATGCAAGCCAGAAGTGAAAACATGGGCCCACCCGCTCTATTCTCTTGGGAGAAACAGAACATGTTCCCAGCCTCATGTCTGAGCGTCATTGCATTTGTTTCCTTTCAAAGCTATCACAAAAGATGGACTTCCTTTACAGGGAAGCAGTTAGACCAAATCTCAGAACTCTGACTTGTAATATCCTCGATCACGTAGGACTTGAGGGAAGAGAGAGAAGTCCAGATGTTAGGATATTACAGCAGCAAGCAAAGCCAGATGACTTCATTCAAATTACTTAGGAACTTGCCCCAAATCCTCCTAGATTTAATATTTATGAAAACAGGGTTCTGGGACTCAAATAAGCCCCATTAAGGCATCATTTCCATCCTTGTCGTTCTTCTTTGGATCTTAACAGACCTTTTGTCAAACTATAGGCCTGCTTTTTATAGTTGAAGCCTTAGATTCAAGTCCATCTCACTTTTCACATTTCCCTTCATCAAAGCATCACAGACTGATTCAGAAAGACAAGTGAGAAAATATTAGCAGCAAATAGGTTATGATTAGCACTCTAGCACATTAAAAATTATCATTCTGTACAGAGGTGGGCTCCGTGGGGTCCAAGTTGAATTCTCAAACTGAGGACTGAGTTGAGACACTGTGGTCTAGTTGACTCCAGTGAGGTTAAAAAAAAAATCAAAAACAGCACGCAACTTTGATCTTTTCTAATCTAAAGTCTTAGAGAGATTATTTGGATATAAACAGTAAAAGTGAACTCTCACCTGGGAGCTTGAAAGAATTTTTTTTCTTCCAATTCAACAGACTTTTTAAAAGACACGCTGCTTTACTTTACCAGGCTTTTCTGTTCTACAAAAACCTCTCTATCAACAATGCAAAAACCAACCAGGGAAGACAGGGAACAGAGATAATCTTGGTTTGAATTCTGTTTCTCTTAGACGCAGGAGTCCACAAACTTGGCAACTTTAAGACTTGTGGACTTCAACTCCCAGAATTCTCCAGCCAGCTCTAACCCAAGACCATAAGACCCTTCTTCTCTGCTGGCTGGAGAATTCTGGGAGATGAAGTCCACAAGTCTTAAAGTTGTCAAGTTTGGAAACTTCTGTCCTAGAGCTTCTGACCTTTATAGGGCACATCAAGATGCTTTCTCTTCTAAAGCTACACTGATAGACACAGATCAGGGTCCTCAGTGTGTTACCCACATCCCTATGGAGACCCCCTTAGGTGGTCATCAATTGTCACAATTTTATTTTTTAATTACTGTATTTTTGTTACAAAAATATTAATAGGATGCTAGAAAGCAGGGACTTTCTGACACTCCAAATAAATCCAGAACCCCAGGGCTAACTCCAGGGCCATGCTGTGTGTCAAATACAGCCCTTTCTATTCTATTCTCACCATTATGTATAAGCTATGAAAACCACTATCTCTTCCCACTCATTGGCTTTTTCCAGGCAATCAGGACTGGTGGACCAATAGTTAGTCCTAAAGATCTACAGGAATATCTTGCTTAAGAAGAAATCCTGGTTTCACAGAAAATGTTCATGATACTTTTGGCTTGAGGATTTCTGGCATTTGAACAATGTTTGACAGAGATTATCAGTTGTGCTGGAATGAAGAGTTTACAGTCCAAGTTCTAACAGAACAAACAAACGAAGGCGCAGGAAAAAGCCCTGGTTCACAAAGACAAAAAGCCAAGCCAGTTTTAAAGTGGGTGCCCTGTTTGCACTCTCTGAAACAAGGAAGCTTGTAAAGAGGTGAACGCAGGGGGAAGCAGTCCAGATACTGCAGTCCAGATACTCTGGACCAGGGGTCTCCAACCTTGGCAACTTTAAGACTTGTAGACTTCAACTCCCAGAATTCCTCAGCCAGCACACCTAGAGCAAAGCTGGCTGAGGAATTCTGGGAGTTGAAGTCTACAAGTCTTAAAGTTGCCATGGTTGAAGACCCCTGCTCTGGACTACAGCTCCCATATCCCTCATTGATTGCCCCTGCCAACTGAAGGTTAGGAAATTGATAATCCAAGGATCTGGGTGAAGAGCAAGAGCTACTACGACTTTCAGAAGAGTTTGCCTCAATGTTGAGGACATTTCTTGTCCCCCTAACCCTCACCAAACTGAAAACTTTGATGCTGGAATATGAGTTAAAAAGAATTCCTGGAAACTGGTGTTCAGTTTGCAACATCCTTTCTATTCAAAGGACAGAATGAGACTCTGAGCACATCTGGAAGAGCAAGTATCACCTGTTGGAATGTCTTAAAGCAGCTGTGGCTTTTCTGAGTTTTTGCCTCTATTCTCAAGGATGAGGGTGGAAGGTTTTGAACCTGATTTATTGTTGCCTGTGAGTTTTGTTTTTTTAACTCTGTTTTAAGACAAGCTTTTTTATTCATATATTTATATGGTTTTATGATGCTGCTATAAAAGACACTTAGGTGAGATGGATAGTGCAGACATTAAAGAATAAAATAAAGAAATATTCCCAACAGGGTCTCTTTACTCACTCAGGCAGGTGCCTAATCATGTTTGACCTTCAACTCCAGATCTATGTGCAGCCCCACTGCTTAGTGAATAGAAAACTCAACTGAATGCTAAAGAAATTACAGGAATGAGAAACAGAAGCTTCTACTAGCAGTAGGATTCTGCAGAGGAAAAGAAAGGGCCAAGATGGAAACAGGCAGGCTGCACCAGCTAGAGGTAGGGGAAAGTTCTTGGCTTTTACCCAGCTGGAATGGTGGACAAGGACTCTAAATTAATTCATTGCATGGGAGTGCCTTGAACAGCTTAGAATAACACAGAGGTCCCCAAACTTGCCTAATTTTAAGACTTGTGGACTTCAACTCCCAGAATTCTCCTGCCAGCTCTAACCCAAGACCATAAGACCCTTCTTCTCTACTGGCTGGAGAATTCTGGGAGTTGAAGTTGACATGTCTTAAAGTTGGCAAGTTTGGAGACCTCTGGAATAAAACCTAGAGCAAGCTACTATTTAAAACAAGTGCTTCCTTGCTTCAGAGGGATGCATAAGTCCTGTTTTCCTTCTGGAAGGTAGAACATAAGATTCACATTTTAGCTGCAGTGAAAATAGCATTCAGCTTTTTGACTATGGAATTGCTGAAGTCAGTGCTGGCTGATCTGACAACCATGGTTTTATATATTTTTTTCTATTGATGAAGAATGGGGTTTTCCCCCTTCATCTATCTTCCCTTATGTGGTCTGAGAAAAATAAAAAGCTGATGGATCCACTAAGGCAAAAGAATCCAAGAGGGTGCATCACAGTGACTAAAGGTGAGTCTGATGTCTACTCCCAAGAGATCTGAGATATCAAAGGACAGACTCATACACTAATATTATAAGCTGACACATGGACAATGGGCTGCTAAGGAAGTGATGGTATTTGTAACTGCAGATCCTCTCTCGTTTCAACATCTATTTGAAAAGCACTACCAGAAGCTGTGCCTGTTCTCCCAGTATTTAGGTGCTAGCTAAGTATATATATAAAACTTAACCCTTAGAATCAATAAATGACTGAAACCTTATTGAAAGTAGGTTTCCAAAGTCCAACATTTTAAACATTACACTTGTCACATTTTACTTTCCTACAAGATCACCATTCAGAGAAGCAGATTATCACATTAATTTATGGGATCTGCAGAACCTGGTATAGTATCTCCTAGGATCTCAGCTGACTTCCATCACAATCACTGTGATCTCAACCTTTTCTTCCACGTTACTTGTAGACATCACTTTCTTCCATCTACAATCCTGCCAAACAATCTCTTTTGGTAGAGCTGACAAAGTGAGGAGACTCCATGGCTTAGAGGTTAATACAACTACCTAATATCCAAGAAGCCAGGGTTTGAATCACAGAAGGGTATGGCTAGCTGATGAGAGCTAAACAGTTTGAAATAGATCTCACTTTCTTTGTCAGTAAAACATAAATTTAACACAAAAATAGTTTGTCACGAAAGTGACTGCCTGTGAAGGCTCTTGGATTGGGGCTGAAAGGCAGAAGCAGTATGCTCCATCCCATAGTTGGATAGACAAGGTTGCCCTGATTAAAAAACACTTAATCCTACCAAATAAAATCTCTGTTAAAAGAAGAAACAAATGAAATAACTTCACAATGACTGGAATTTTGGGGACCTTTCATCTGAAAGGTCTATTACTAGTGGATGCATGTTTTTTTGTTAATATTAAAAGGCAACTAACTAGATTAAAACATTCTTCTTCATTGTTATGCAGAATCTGGGGCCATCACAGAAAAGAGCCCATGATGGAAGAGGTGGTCTTTAGTGGTTTCTCAATGTAAGGCAGGAAGGGAAAAACAAAGAAAGGGAGTTAGGAATCAGCCTTTCATTCCAGATGAATTATCATCTAAGTTAGCAGGAAACTAGATAATTTTAAAACCCAGGTTTAATAGGCTGATGAACCACATGCTTTAAACTGGCCTACATCTTGCTGGGAAGAAACACTACATTTTTTTAGAGAAGGGAAAACAAATCTCTTAAGAACACAATAATAAATTTAGCACCTGTAACTATGAGTATACTGCCTACTGAAATAGATACCTGAATGAGACCTCTTCAGATCATGGAAATGTTCACATCATTTTGGCTACTCACAGAGCTCACTGATTAATCACCTAGGGGATAATGTGGGTGCCTTTCCCCCCTCCCCCAAACTGAATGGCCTTGCACGCTTGCCCTGAGGTCCAACTCTAGAAGTGCCAGAGAAGTTGACATCTTCCTTAAGGATCTTACTACCCCAGAGACATTCTCTTTTTGCGAAGTAGCGACTGTCAACTCCTTTGTTAAGACTATTCCTAGCTGATGCGCTTATGATAACTCCGCGGGTGTTGATGAAAAGCAAAAAAAAAAGGCACTAGCAAAGCAAGGCGGAGAACCTACGCGGGACTACGGGAGATCTAACCGGCTTCCACAGAAACCAAAGCTAGTTGTCAAATTAGCTCTAAGGAAGAAGGAATGGTCCACAAAGTTAGCTTTCCTCTGTAAACCATGTCGCCCATATCTAGGGGGTGGGGGCCCTCAGGCGCTGTGTGATTATAATGACATACACATACACCCTCCAGGCAGGCAAACGCTGCGCCCCTAAGTTAGGAACGTCAAAGGACCGGCGAGAGCGTCCCAGCGCAAACCCAGCTGCTGCTTCTCACGCGTTGCTAATCCGGAGTCCTTGGCCCGGGCTGACAGTCGCTAACCAGGATTCCGGAGGGTCCTTTTCCTCAATCAACCAGGGGGAGGACACCCGCATCCAGCCCCCCTTTTTCAGCACCCCCCTCCTCCTAAATTGCCCTGATCCGATCACCCCTCCCTTGTTCAGTGGCAGCGTCTCTAAAACCCGCGCATTTCCGCGCGCCTGTCCCTCCCAGCTGCCTCCTCCTCTCCGCACCGGGGTCTTTACAGGCTGCTCCTAGGTTACTCCTAGGTTACTCCCAACAGGACTCGCTCCCAAGGCGGCGCCGACCTGCAAAGTTTGCAAGAAACCTGAAGAAACTCCCGAGGGAGAAACCTCCGAGGATCGCAAGAGACCCCCCCCCTTCTCCCCGCCCTCCTCCTCCTCCTCCGACTGAATATTCAGGATCGCAACCAGCGACGGGTACAGGATTGGCGCTTTACTCCCCAGCACAAGCCCGCCCTCCGCCTGCCCCCCACCTCGCAGCCCCGCACTCACCCAGCAGAGCCGCTATCCCGAGCGCCAACGCCAACGGCTCCATTGCGCTGGCTCCCCCGGAGGAAGACCCGAGGCGCAGCGCTCGTCCCGCTCGCCCGGAGGAGAAAGCCGGAGTAGCAGGTGCAGCTGCCGGAGCCCGCGAGCGCGAAGGAAGGGGGAGGAGCTCCCCAGGTGGGGCGTGTCCAGCAGGTGGCGTAGGGGAAGGAGCCCCGGAGCGAGGAGTAGGGGTGGAGCTATCAGGTAGAAAAGGGGCGGGGCGTGCCTACAGGTGAAAATAAAGGGGATGAGGGGAGAGGATGAAGCAGCACCGGAGTGCAGGGTTGCTTTTGATTTTATGTGGTTATTTATTTCAACATCTAAGGGTGTCCAACCTTGGCAACATTAAGACTTGTGGACTTCAACTCCCAGAATTCCCCTGCCAGTGTGGCTGGCTGGGGAATTCTGGGAGTTGAAGTCCACAGGTCTTCAAGAAACCCCTGATCTAACTCAACACAAAAATCTGATTCTGCTGCAGGAGAAACTGACTTGGGCAATGACGGTGAAGTCCAGATGCGAAATGACACTGGAACAGACACACAGATCTGTTAAAAAGCTTTGCAGCTCATTAGAATTCTTTAGCCAGAGAAAAACAAACAAAAATGGATAATAAGCAAAAAAAATGCATCAAAGAGAAAGGAATTATTGGTGGTTTCATGGCTAAGCCACAGTTGGTGGGATTCTTTGGGTAAGCAAAAAAGTATGGCTTCGAAACCGTGCTGGTTGGGTCATACAACCAACTGAGCCACAAGCAAGCAGGGTTGTAGTTCAGTATTTTTCAAACTTGTCAACTTTAAGCCATGTGGACTTCAAGTCCTCAAATTCCTGGCTGGGGAATTGTGGGAGTTGAAGTCCACACGTCTTAATGTTGCCAAGGTTGAGAAAGATTGATCTATAGGAAAAAATATATATCTGCACTTTAGAGCTATTTAGGAGCCGCAGTGGCACAGTGGTTAGAGTGCAGTACTGCAGGCTACTTCTGCTGACTGCTGGCTGCCTGCAATTTGGCAGCTCAAATCTCACCAAGATTGACTCAGCCTTCCATCCTTCCAAGGTGGGTAAAATGAGTACCCAAATTGTTGGGGGCAATATGCTGACTCTGTAAACAGCTTAGAGTGGGCTGTAAAGCACTGTAAAGCCAGTGGTGGGATTCAAAATTTTTACGACCAGTTCTGTGGGTGTGGCTTGGTGGGCGTGGCAGGGGAAGGATACTGCAAAATCCCCATTTCCTCCCCACCCCACTAACCTGCTTTCCAGCTCCATTCTCCTGTGCAGGGCAACCAAAGAAGACCCAGCCGATCAGCTGGGACTCAGGAGGCAGAGAATAGATGGGGGTGGGGCCAGTCAGAGGTGGGATTTGCCAATTCTTCGAAATACTCAAAGTTTCCGCTACCAGTTCTCTGGTCAGAACCTGCTGAATACCACCTCTGTGTAAAGCGGTATATAAGTCTAAGAGCTACTGCTATTCTTATTGCTATTTTGAAACTCAGTTTGTAGCTAGCTCCCTCCCTGCACCCAGAAAAATCCTAATTCAGCAAAATCTCAGCAAGATTTGAAAACCAGCCAACCAGCATTCCCTGCCCTCTGGGACACCATCCTCACCCATGGGTTCATTTAAATAGGCCTCTCTTGCCCCCATGCCCCTATTTAAATGAATTCTTAAAACCTGCCTCTGTCCAGGCTTAGATCAGAGTAGGATGGTAGATTCCTATGCAATGTTTTGGTTTTTTTTCAATGGTGGTTTTTGATGACATAATTCTTTATTTTTACTGTATCTTATACTGTTGTATCACTGCATATAAGCAACTCAGAATGATGAGAAGTTGGGACAGTCTGAAAATCTCATAAATACATACACCTTGCAGAAAAGGCAGCTACTTGTTGTGGTTCGCCAGCAGCAGGTGACAATGGCTGAGGTCTCGGAGAGCGAGGACTCAGATGAGGGACCTGTGTGTGATGCAGGGATGGGGCCAGGACTATCAGGGAGTGGAATGCTGCCTTCGGAGTGATGAAGAGGTTCCTGAGAAGCCTGTGCCCAGTGTGCATGCGCGCAGGGCTGCTTGAAGAAAAGAACAGCTGCAGCACCATGGGCGACTTGGGAGTAAGGCTGCAAGGTAATGGCCCCTCCCTCAAGAGATAAAAGCCAGCTGAGAAACCGGAGTTCTTTGCAGGAAGCAAAGAAGTGTTTGCACTCAAGCCTTGTGGACATTCGGAATATCATGGTTGGTGTTTGGGGACTCTTTGTGTTTGAAATATTTCTTGGCAACTTTATCTAGTGTTCTTAGCAGCCTTGCACAACCTTGGCAAGGCTTGTTCTTATCAGAGACAATTTGTTTGAAACAGCCTTTTAACGGTGAAGGAATGGAATTCGTAAAGAATCATTAAAAGGTTTTGCTGTTACCTCTGTTTCATGTTTGTTTCCTTGGAACAAGATTTGAGTCAGAACACTATTTCAGAATGGTTCCAAGATACATCATCCATGGATCTGTTGCATGGTCACCTAGAGTTGAATTCAACAATACGAAGTTTGCATTATCTATGTGAATCCAGCTATTGAGAATCCTGCATGGGATACAACTCCAGCTGGTACTTATCTACCCCTTTTTCTGGTATCAAGAATGCCTCTTGGATTGTGTAAAAAAGGTAACTGCTATTGGTTGTATTTTAAAGACTATATTTTTGAAACTATTCTAAGTTCATCCAATTCCCTCCAAATCTTTCAAACTGCAGCTCCCATTAGCATTGGCAGAGTTTTACAGCTCCTTTCCTTATGGCCAGTCCAACACCCATTGCCTCCAGCTGCTGGTTGTTCTTAGGTTATGGGGTCTGTAGTCCAAATCACCTGGAAGAAGCATTAGAAAAGCTAATCTATTCATTTGGAATAATGACAAACCCACCAAAAATGGACCCCAAGAAGAAACAAAGCAAAAATGGGAATTTCTTTTGATGCACATATCTGTGGAAATCCTCACGTGACTTAATTTAATCCCCCCTCCCTACTTAGAAAAGTAACAGATTTAGTCCCCGTTCACTGTTCTGCTGAGATAAGTAGTAGATGGAGAAGTTAACCTCAGAATGAAAACAGCCAATGTCTGCTTCCAGCTTCCGGACTAATCAGATTTGGACAGCAGAGTAACAAATTTAACATGTTCTTAAATCAGGATTTAACCAAATCTCCAAATATGGACAGATTAGAACTGCAGGGACCCAGCTCTCATTAATCTACAGTGTGTCATTTTCAATTCTCACTGTCAAGAGTTCTCCATCTTGAAGACCATGATTCAGAAGGAAAACTGTGGTGCTAATGTGTTCCCAGCTCTACTGTATTCTTGTTAGCATGCTGTGCTCCACATGTGCAGAAAAACTGCCTTCAAACAAGCCAGGTCACTTGCAGCTTTTCTCTTGGGAGTGGGTGGGTAGGGTTTGTTTTTTGGTAGCTGGAGTGGTACTTTTTCTATATATAGAGAGAGAAGTTACCAAGCCAGTGAGGCAGTGATGCTAGCATGCCCTTGAAAGGATGGGATTTATATAGGGCTTGAAAACCATTCCCTTTCAAATGCATTATAGCATCACTGAGAGAGAGAGAGAGAGGGAGGGAGGGGGGGAGGGAGGGAGAGAGGGAGAGAGAGAGAGAGAGAGAGAGAGAGAGAGAGAGAGAGAGAGAGAGAGAGATCCCAGCTAGTGGGGCAGTGATATACATGTTACATGTATACATGTGTGTGGGTTTGTTTATGTGTGTAAAGTAGATTCGCATTTCTAATGTTTCTTCCAGCTCCAAATTTTTATATATACATATACATTTCCATACACACACACATGCACACACAAATGCACTTATATACATATATAAAAATTCGGAAACTGCTCATCTCATTTACAAAGCAACTTGTTTAATAATGGTCCAAGGCTAATTATTAAAGGAACAGTAAAACAGGTACAATAACTAAATGAGAACAATTACATGAAAATTTTGAAATGTTCACTTTTCACGGTTATTTGTGAAAATGGGCACCTTACAGTTTCTGAATGCTATAGATATTGATAACAGAACCAATTTGGTGTATTGGAAAAGGCTCCAGGCTAGAAACTAAGAGGCTGTCTGAGGCCTAAAGCCAGCTGAGTGGCCTTTAGCCAGTCCTTCTCTCTCAGCCCTAAGAAGGGAAAACCTTGCCAAGAAAACTACAGTTCAGGCAGTCACCTGGAGACAGCAAACCTGATAGCACACAAAAAAAGCACTATTGATAGGTTTTATTTTTTTGCAAAATTTGTAGGTTTCTGACAATTAGTCACACCAAAGGAGAGAGAAGAGGACATGTCACAAGCCATGGATGCCCACGATTCTGTAGCTCCCATTTTCCTATGACCAACCTTCAAAGTGCTAACGATCAGATGACTGTAAAGAATATACAGTCCTTCTATGCCTCACCATTCGGTCAAAACTGAAGAAGCTTCGTGAATGAGAAGCGAAATATTTTCAAAGAACATTCAGAAGGCAACTGGACTTTCTTGGGTCGTTCCCCCCACCCACACCTTTGGAACATTATCAAATAAAATGTTTCAAAGAAAAAAAATCAAGAACGATGAGTTGCCTTTTGAAAAGAGGTTTTGGGAGAACCATGACCTGGGTGATTGAGAATCTTTCTAGACATCCTGATTTCCTACTATACCTGGGGGTGATCTCGGTCACAAACCCTGGGGCAGAAGCTTCCTGCCTCCTGAAATCACAGGAAAAGACAACTGTCACAAATGGAGGCACAAATGGAGGCGGGGGGCAGGAATTACACCAGCTTACTGTGCACAACATTGCCTGTTACTTCTGAAGGATGCTTCTGGGCTTCCACACATGTGCTACAAAGACATCACTTCCAAATCTGTCAAGAATGTTGCAAAGGAGCATCAGACAATTATTCAGAGTTTAACCAACCGTGCCCTTTTCTAGAAAACTCCATTCCACTCACTCCAACTTATTCTAGTCAGCGTGGTTGGTCTTCATGTTTTGGGCTCTCTTTCTCTCTCTCTGTGGTGTGTGTGTGTGTGTGTGTGTTAATAAACAGAAGCTTGCAAATCTTGATCAATAATGATTATGTGCCATCACGTTGTTGTCTCTTAGCAACCACACAGATTTTCTCCCTAACCTGTTTTTTCATGTCTTCCAATAAAACACCCATCTTCACTGTAACCAAGTCCCTCTTCCTTTTCTCTTTCCTTTTGCCAAACCTTAGTAAATTTGCAAATACCACCTTGATATTTTCAACATTTTCTTCTTTTAATATTTCTTTGGATCAGCTTAGGGAAAATCCTGCTTTTTTCCTTCTCTGGAGACAGCTCCCATTTGGCTTTCCAGAGTGAAAGCTGTTCAGCTGTTAGTATTATTAAGGGAATAAGTAGTTTGGATTCTTTAAAAAGTTGGCATTTGGAAGGATCTTCCATTCTTTGCCGCACATCACCCCCTGCTGGCAGAAACTGAAAAGAGCTTTCTGTGAAGAGTTTTGAAAGCTAGAATACAGATAATTCTCAATTTATAACCATTGGCGACTGCTTAGTTATGGCACTGAAAAAACTGAATGATTACCATTTTTCACACTTACAACCATGGCATCATTCCATTGCATGGTGGTGCAGTGGTTAGAGTGTAGTACTGCAGGCCACTTCTCAGTGGTGGGATTCAAAATTTTTTACTACCGGTTCTGTGGGAGTGGCTTGGTGGGCATGGCAGGGGGAAGGATACTATAAAATCTCCAGTCAGAGGTGGTATTTGCTGGTTCTCCAAACTACTCAAAATTTCCGCTACCGGTTCTCCAGAACTGGTCAGAACCCGCTGAATGCCACCTCTGCTACTTCTTCTGGCTGCCTGCAATTTAGCAGTTCAAATCCCACCAGGCTCAAGGTTGACTCAGCCTTCCATCCTTCAGAGGTTGGTAAAATGAGGAGCCAGATTGTTGGGGGCAATGGGCTGATTCTGTAAACCACTTACAGTGGGCTGTAAAGCACTATGAAGCAGAATATACGTCTAAGTACTATTGCTATTCCGCAGTTACATGATCAAAATTTGGATGCTTGGCATGTATTCAAGATGGTTTCCATGCACTGGGGTTGTGTGATCCATTTTTTGCAACTTTCTAACAAGCAAAGGCAATAGGAAATCCAGTTTCACTTAACATGTTACAAACAACCACTGCAGTGATTCACTTAATAACTGTGGCAAGAAAGGTTGTAAAATGGGGTAAAACTCACTTAACAATTGTCTCACTTAGCAATGCAACTTGTGGGCCCAGTTGGTGGTTGTAAGTCGAGGATCGCTTGCCCAGTCGAAGTTTACAACTGGCAAACTTTCACTGGGGAAGCCTTGCACTTGGAAGGAGGCAGGCGAGATAGAGATGAGATTCTGAATATTCTATTATTGTGCCCGTTTGTTATAATAAGGAATCCTGCCCCCTTCTGGATGTTATTGGGTAGAGACATAAAATAAGAGACAAATCACAAAATGGGCTTTTATTTTCAGAGTGATCCTCCCCATCCAGGTGGGCTGAGGTAGAGTTAGTAATGCAAAACCTGAGCAGGCTAGACTGATCACATCCTATTAGTGAAGAAGTGATATTTTATAACATTTTGGCAAATTCTCTTCTGACTGAAGAATATATGGTGATTCGGAACCGATGTCTGGTAGAGCTAAGTGACCTTTATTTTTGCATTTTCGATGTCAAAGTATTGATCATCTGCCAAAGGGAAATACATTACCTCTTTTGAGTATGCAAGCACTTTAGACAGTGACTTGCTTCCAACTTTATAGGAGCACAGCCAAAAGCTGCTCTTTAAGAAATAAAATAGTGGAAGAGGAGCCAAATTCCCTGATGCATTATTTTCTTTGGCCCTCATGAGATTTTTTTTTTACATTTCCTGAAAAGCAGGTACATCAGAATAAATAAGAATATATCTCCCTTAACTTATATTTAAAGCAAAGATAACAATCTTCTCAAGCGGAGTTGGATTCTGTGTGATTTATGAACATTTCCATCTAATTTTCTTGACAATAATATATAAACTATTTGCTATTGTCCCTATTTAACATTTCAATTAAGCGTTATTAATATGGTAACTTCCCAAGTACAGGTAGTCCTCAACTTACAACCACAATTGGGATAGTTGTTAAACAAGGCAAGTGAGCTGTACCCAATTTTGCAAACTTTTTTTTGCTAGAGTTAAGTGAATCCTTCCAGTTATTAAGCGAATCATGTAGTCATTAAGTGAATCCAGCTTTTCCCATTGACTTCGCTTGTGGGAAATTAGCTAGAAGATTGCAATTGGTGATCATCAGATCCTGGGACATTTCACCTCTCATAAACAGGTGGTTGCAAGCACCTGAATTTTGATTATGTAATTATGGGGGTGCTATGAGGATTGTAAGTGTCAAGATCAGTGGCAAGTCACTTTTGTCAGTGCTGTTGTAACTTTGAACAGTCACTACATGAATGTTTTATGTTGAGGATTACTTGTAGTTCATTATTCCGCCCCTCCTATCACATTAAATATGACAATTGGATACAAATTTCTGGAGTTAGAGGAACTTTTGGTGAGACTGAATATTATATACATCTTTTATTTAGTGTCCAACCTTGGCCATTTTAAGACCTGTGGACTTCAACTCCCAGAATTCCCAATCCATGCTGGGGAATTCTGGGAGTTGAAGTCCATAGGTCTTGAAGTGGTTAAGATGTACCCCTGAAGTACGTGGTCAATCTATGACTTGACTATAAACTCCAAGTTGTTGGAGTTACAGGTTGCCATGATGGAGCAACTATCGTTTATAGAAAATAAGTAAGTCAGGAAGGAAGCTTCCCTGAAATGGCTGGCTGGGGAATTCTGGGAGTTGAAGTCCACAGTATTAAAGCTGCCAAGGTTGGACACCCCTGCTTTAGAACATTTCAGCATTTGGCTCCTGCCAAACCCTTGCCTGGGTCTTTATGTGAATCCTGCATTACTTTCCAATATCAGGTCCCTGATAGTTCTAGAATACCCCTTCTCCACTTCTTAATTCTTTCAAGAGCGAGGACAAGTTTCTGAAACGAGGGCCTTGCTTTGAAGGAAACATTTGCTGTAACTTTCAAAATGGGAATTCTAACTCTGAAATTAGGAATCAGTTCGCTTATGACAACTCAACTTTATTGGCAGTCACCAAGCAGGAATCTGGTTCAGAAAGTAAGCTAAACTTTTTCCTGCAATCAAAAGAACCAACTTGGTCAGCTTCAACCATTTTGATGGTGAACAAGCAGTAATGTTTTTTTAAAATTTGGGATTATCGTTTTGCACAAATGTGACCATTTTGGGGCAGCTGGAATAGCAGGCTGAAGATCACAGATTGATAATGATGGTGTTTTTTTTGACATTGAAGCATCAGCAAACTGGCAAAATTAAGAGGATCCTTCAACAAGCAGATGGAACATAATCTTTTATACAGAATGTTGCATTTTTATTAGGAAATGTTATATTTGCTATTATTTATTCATATAATACTGTATGGATTTTGCAAGATAAGCCATCCTGAGGGCTTTTTTTCCCGTCTGAAGACAGTGCTAATATATGAATATACAGACATTCAAAATAATTAAAAAATATGTATAATAAATAAAAACATTTTAAAAAAATGCCAGTACACATCTTCATAAAGATACAATCAGGCAAGAAACACATTTCTGAAAATCCACATTTGTTTGTTTTTATTTGGACTGACACATTCATTGTATGCCACAACTTCCACTGATCAATGAGGTTCGTAAAAAAAGAAATTAAAAAAAAATCTGGCACTTGCCAGCAGCGCAATGGGATTTATATCAGAACATTATAATGAGGCATTAAAAATGCTTACTCCCCTGGTCCATAACTCCCCAGTTCCCACCCGAGCCCACCCCTTCTCACAGCTTTGATTGTATTTGATAAAAGCATGATTTGATAAAATGCTTCCCAGCGGCTGAGTTACTTTCACTGCCACACAGAGGTTAACTAAATATTTCTTAAAAGGCCCATGGATGATTTTTAAATGTAAACAAAACATAAACAAAAATAAAAAAGGTGATATGGCAACACTACTAGTAAAGTGGGGTACATCACAGAAAGAGAAGTTTTTGCAGGCAACACTGGTTGAAAATTGTAAGAACACTTGATGGGTGAAGAAACTGAAATGCTAAATTATATACAAGAGGTGCTAACGGTGGCACTGAAAAACAGTCTGTGTGACTGGGTTTAAACTCATTATCTATTGCTTATTTATTACATAATTGTAATCACACTTGAGACACATGTGTAAAAATGAGACATTGTGGAAAACAGCTTTTTTTGTATGAAATTTAACATGTACGTTCATCCAACGTGGAATGTACCAATAGCCATCATATTTACAATGCTCCCTTTGAAAGTCCTTTTCTTTATAAAACCAGTTGGCTGGCCCAAGGAAGTAAACAGCATATTTTACTGACTTGAGAAACATTTTTGTAAAATCCCCTATAAGTGTCCTCCTCATTTCAGTTTGATTACAGCAGCTGATTTTGCCTAGTCTTGTACTTAATCAGATGTCCCAAATGCCACAGGTGATACTTACAATGTCCTGATCCTTATGAAGGATGAGAATCAGTTGTTAAATTTCAAAGGGTATCCAATGGCTTTTTCCAGGCACTCTACCAAAGAGCCAGCAGAAAGGAAGTCCCTCTCCACTTCTACAAATTTAATATAAATAGACTTAGGAGAAATTCCCGGGTCCACAATACAGTTTTGTGATAAAAATCCATTGATTCCAACCCACTCTTTGCTAAAGGTTTTGGTGTTGGCCTGAAAGTGTAAAAACAAGCACTGTTGGAGAGTCCTGACCTCAGCGATGCCAAGGTAACAGTAGATGATTCTGGTGGGCTCCATCTCCACTTTGAGGGAAGCTTGCGACAACGGCATTTCAGTTTCTCCCAGAGTCTCGCTTTCAGGTTCTTGGCTGATGCTCTCATGATCAGGAGATGGTGGCTTCTCGTGACAATCTTCATAGCCGATGGCATACAAACCAGGGCTCTTTGGAATGCCTCCAGGTAACAAGTACTGGACAATATTTCCGCCCGTTGGCTTGGAGTGAGCAATAGGTATCCAGTCAATTTCCATGTGTAACTCTAGGCATCTGGCTTCACTGATGGTAATCTCTAAGAATTTGTAATACACGTTCTTCCAGTTCATTTTCTGGACTCTGGTCATGATGATCCTGCCCTCGGGCTTCTCAGAGTTGAAATATTCCCGGAGTCGCTTGCCAAGGGGAACTTGGGAACTGATCTCAGCGTAATGGTAACGGATATCCTCCTTCCACCGTGTATTATAGCCAATCCCGAATATAGCCAGTTTGTTAGAAAGGTGTAGCCTAGAAAAGTCCGCCCAACTCTGAAAGAGTTCCCATTTTAACTGGACGGATTCCAAGATCTGTACAATATTCTGCATTAGGTCGCGCTTCCTTTAATAAAAAAAGAACACAATAGGACTAAGTTTTAAGGCAGGCGATTAAGAAGAAGAATAAAAGGATGCAAACACAAAATGCCAATGGATGTAAACAGGCCTAATATGCTAAGGACAAAAAGCTGCTAGAGAAATTCACAATAGTGTCTTAAACCCTTATAGTACGAAGCAAAGGGTTCGCTTAACGACAATAGTGTTTGTTTAACAACTGCAGTGTTTAACAAACATGAGCCATGTGAAGCCCATTCTTTGCCTGAAAAATGGAAACAATTCCATTTATGACCTCTCTGGTTTGGGACAGGAAAGACTGCTGCCTGCAAACAGGAGAGAAGCTAATTCTCCATAGGGATGATGCTGAGCAAACTGGACCAGTAGTCTAATTTTTTAAGGCACTGTCATCATGAATGCTGCATGGCAAATACAAGTAGTCCTTGACTTATGACCATAATGGAGCCTGCCTATTATAGCAATAGCACTTAGACTTTTATACCGCTTTACAGTACTTTACAACCCTCTCTAAGTGGTTTAGAGTGTCAGCATATTGCCTGCAACAATCTGGGTCCTCATTTTACCCACCTCAGAAGGACAGAAGGCTGAGTCAACCTTGAGCCTGGTGAGATTCGAGCTGCCAAATTGCATGCAGCTAACAGTCAGCAGAAGTAGCCTGCAGTACTACATTCCAACCACTGCACCATCATGGCTCATTGATCCAATTTCACCACCATTTTTGTGGTGGTTCTTAAGCAAACATTGCAGTTGTTAAGCAAATGCCATGGTCATTAAACAAACCCCACTGTTCACTATGGTACGGTTTCGCCACTGTAAAATGATCAATTGATAGCTGGATGCTGCAAACAGCCGTAAATGTATCCATGTTGCCAAGCAACCAAAGTATAGTCATGTGACCGCGGGAGGAGGTACCATTGGAACTTCGGATCCAGGTTGTGGGAGTTTTGGATCCATCAAAATTTTGAATGATCCCTAAGCAACCAGTCATAAAAATTGAGGACTACCTACAGTATATTCTGAGAAACGAAGGGAATTTCTAGATTGCTATATCTAATGCAACTCCTAACAAAGCACAATCTTATAAAGAGAACCATTGTAGTGTAGTGATTAAGGAGCTGAATTAAGACCAGCAAAATCCAGGTTGAAGTCTCAGCTAGGGAAACTGGGAGCTACAGAAACTTAACTCTCAGCTCAACCTATCTCACAGATCTGGGAAGGCTCCTCCTGACCCATTCTGTCTCTCCACTGAGACATCTAGATAGGCTTTCCTTCAGTTCCTGCATTCCGAAAACTGCTGATATAAAACAGTCAACATTTGCATAGCCATTCATAATATACACTCAATTACTAGACACTGCAACTTTCCAAGGATATTTCAACAGCACAAGTTTGTATTTTATCTGGTTCAGCTTGAAAAAACTGAGACTGATCTATTACCCTTGAAAAGTGCAGATACTTTCAGAAACTTAATTCCCAGGTAGATCATTCAAGATACTTACTGAGAATCTTCTGAAGATTCCTGTTTTATCTTCAATGTTTTCTTCACTGCAGGCATTTCATCTAAAAAGTAAAGCAGAGGTTAAAATAATTCATAAAAACTGACCCTTTTTACTTTAAAATGCAATTATTGCCCAATTATAACTGTGTCCAATTTTAGTATGAATACAGGCGTCACTGTAGTTTATTATTTATTTATGTATTAAACTTCATTGACTGGACAACTCCAGTGGGCTCTGGGTGGCATATAAAACTAGGAAAAACTTTAAAAAAACAGCTAAAAATATTGAATCACTCGACAGTCCAGGCTAAAATAGCAACAGCACTTAGACTTATATACCGCTTTACAGTGCTTTACAGCTCTCTCTAGGCAGTTTACAGAGTCAGCCTATTTCCCCCAACAATCTGGGTCCTCGTTTTACCCACCTCAGAAGATGGAAGGCTGAGTCAACCTGAGACAAAATAATCTAATACATGGCAAAACAACATAAAACAGGGGCTGTTGGAGGGGTGCAACAAAGTAAGCAGGCTTCCTGGACCTCATAACATGGCAACATTTAGCAAAGGGACCTAGAGTGCGCCCACTCTGCTGGAACATACATGGGCAGGTAGAAACGATTGGAGAAAAGCAATCTCTCAGATTCCTAAGCCCCATGCCATACTGGGCTTTATAAGTAACTAAACAACCCGTGTCCTGTTAGATCATCTGTTGAGAGATATTTCCTTACCTAAACAGTGAAATATAATGACCAAGGATGAGCAAAAAAACAGGGAGAAAAGGAGTGACTTCTAACTTCCTGCCAGCTCTTCATTGAGTTTCCTAGTATTGGAAATCTACGGGAGGGGAGGGGAGGGGAAGGAGAATGAGGCATTGCAAGATTGGCTGGGAAACTGTAGCTGAAAATGAAGATTACATGACCGCAGCAGTCCATCCACAACCAATAGCCCTCAAGCAGCACCAATTTCCCCAAATTTCATTCCCTCAGGAGTCACGGGTCCTGGATTTTGCACCCATTCTGTAAGTTAGCCCATTTGAGGTACCTTGGTTCAAAGGTTGTTGTTCCCTATGATGCATTTTCACCCTGTTAAAGGTCATGACAACGAGTGTTTTACGTGGTATATTGATAGATAACCAGCACCACGAAGTGCACTCAGAAGCCAACTGGAAGCCAATGCAATTGGTGTAGCAGTGGTGACACATGAGCACATGCGGTGGTGCCTGTTAGTGCTTGTGCTGCTACATTTTCATGCAGCTATATAGGTTCTGGTTGGTCTTCAATATCAGCCCCATGTACAGCGCATTGCAGTAATGCATTTGTGAAGTGACCATGGCATGAATGACTGTCTAAATCAGGGGTCTCCAACCTTGGCAACTTTAAAACTTGTGGACTTCAACTCCCAGAATTCCTCAGCCAGCTTTCAATTCTGGGAGTTGAAGTCCACAGGTCTTAAAAGTTGCCAGGGTTGGAGACCCCTGATCTAAATAGCCTTCTTATAGGATACCCAGAAGCCAAAAGCCATTTTGATATCAAATATCACTTCTCAAATTTCTAGCATACACCAATTAACACCAACTGATACTAAAGACAAAAAAGTATGACAATATTCATATGGTAGCTGTTAATTGGAACAATAAACAAAAGACTATAAAACAGTGAAGACATTTTTACTGTGTTGTACTAGAAAGGACTTCTGATATTATGGACAAGATTGCAATGGATAATTGTAATCTGTTTATCACCATGCAAATGACAAATCTCTGTAATGCCATGCTTTCTTTCAGTTCAAATAATGGAATCTCCTGTCCTTAATTAATGCATTAACATGAGGTTTCACTATATACAGGTAGCCCTCAATTTATCGGTGTTCGTTTCATGATGATTCAAACCTACGATGGTCTTGAAAACCTGACTTACAATCCATCCTACAAGTTATGACTATTGTACCACTCCTGTGATTGCAATTTGGTGTTTGACAACTAGCTCAAATTTGTAACAATTATAGCATCTTCAGTCATATGATTATGATTTGCAACCATCCCAGCTGCCTTCTGACAAACAAAATCAATTGGGGAAGCTGGATATGCTTGATAGCCACAGTAATTTGCTTAAAGTCTGATCTAGTCAGAGATGACTCGCTTAGGACCCCATTGCTTAGCAACTAAAAATTCTGGTCTCAACTGTGGTCATAAGTCAATGAATACTTATAAAGCAAAACTCTCAATATTTAACTGCATTTACTGAAATCTGATTTGAAAGCAATGATCTTGAGAGCTTTTACTGTATCAAAATATGAATTGTGCTATTGATGTTGGGAATATATAACTAAACTATACAAATAGAATCCCATACTGATTAGTGCTTTGGGCCTGGATCTGTTTGAGTCCAATTCAACTCCTCCCTCAACCTTGGAAGCTGACTTGGATCAGTCGCTATTGTTCAGACAATCTCACAGAATTGTCTATGTGAGTAAAAATTGGAGGAAAGAATATATGACAGTAGAACTCCTGGACAAGAGATGTAATGCAATGAATAAATAAATATACAAGCAGGTGGAGTGTCAAATCGTCTACAAAAATAAAGAGTTGGTACTGCCCCATTTCCTTACTTAAAATGAGATATCTCAGCCTCATGATCAAGGCATGCAACAGGAAGATGTACAAAACAGAAACACTAAGTCCATGATTGCAACAAAAGTTGCAGTGGCACCAATTAAAGTATTAGCAGTCACCGGTGTTTCGGTAAAATTTGCCACATCTTACCTAACTCTTGCTCGCCTGGTTGGTAACAGTAAAGATCCTGACTATGGTTCCCCCATTCGTCCTGCGAATATTCCTCCATTGTGCTACCATCAGACTCCAGCTCTTGATACAAGCCACTGCTATTGATGAGCACCGGTTGGCAGAGTTGAGAGTCCCATCCTCCTTGACCAAAGACCTGCTCCAACTGTTCAAATGTGTAACTGCTTTTTCTTTTGCCCACACCATGTTCCTTCACTCGGCTGTAACACCTGCGAAGGGTCTAAGACAGAAAACATGCCTGTTAGTTTATAGTGGCCCACCTTCTACACCTCTTGTGCCATTTTTATTCTTCTTTAACTTTGTTCTAAACTCTGCCACATTTATTAGATTCTTTTAACCAAACAGGAATTTACGAAGAAGTTTTAAAGCCAAGTTGAATCTTCACAGCCATTTAAAATTCACAGCAAAGACCACTTGTATTTTTATATTTGCCACAAGAGGACAACACATTTAATAATTTTAATACATCAGCTCCATTTATTTGTCCTTTATTGCCAAAACTTTCCCTTCTTAATCCCCAAGCTTGCTATATTATGCAGAATTAAAAATCCCAGTGAGATACCAACAAGCCCGTAAGATATACACATATACGAAGGGAAGAGAAAGAACAGCTACTGTGGTACCCATAGTTTGAAACTTAAGGAAAAGTGAGGGGGAATGGGGAAGAGAGAGAGATAGGGAGAAAGAAAGTGAAAGAGAGAGAAAGAGAGAAAGAAGTCACCAAAAGCAGACAGCTGGATTGTCCCTTATTCCAAAAAGAAAACAATTAAGAAGTTATTTTTAAAATGTTGGCCTAAACTCTTTAGCTAGTAAAATATATTACTTACATAGTTTGCATCCTTACTAACTCACTCTGTTTCTTGGGAAGCTGCTGAAATTTAAAAGAAGTGAAATCAATAATGCTCTGTATTCCCATGATGAAATATTAAACACACAATATACTAAGATGGTCAGGTCTAATAATAAAACATTAAACCCAACACTGGATTTTTAGGCATCTTTTATACCCTAGCCTAGCTAAACCAGATATTACCCACTTTCACTGCACCTTAAATCATTCACTTGTTAATAAGAAGCCAAATTACATATAAAGGCAAGTGTGAATAAAACACTGCTGAAAATGCTTCTTATCTAGGTTTCCCCTCTTTCTAACTCCACCCCACTTCTGTTCTTAGGGGGAAATGCTTAAATTATGTTTTTTAATGTAGTTCACTGCAAAGGGCGGGGTACAGATGAAAAATTGACTAAAAATGGGCAAAGCTTTTTCAGTTCAAACTGTTGGAGCTCAAAACACTTCCAAAATGGTTGAAATAATCAATTTTGAGAGCAAAGCAACACCATTAAGATTGACAACATAACATGACACTTTATGGAGAATCCAATGCCTTGGGAATGGTGAGCCATTGACTGGGCATCAATGCTTTCTTTCCCTCTCATGCAATCCTGCCCAGATCTCCAAATTTATCCCAATTCTCAAAGGAGCAGATTATGAAGCAAAGAGAAGAAAGAACTAGCCTGTTTCCACTTACACTGATGGAACTATTTTAATGTGACTCTATCTCACCTACTCTTCAATAAAGAGCAAATATAATTAACTGATAGAAAAGGGATGACAACAATTTAGAAATGTTAAAAAAGAATAAAGTAGAATAAGAATAGTCTTGATTTTCAGCACAGTTCTAAGAAAGTGAAGTAATCGGTCACCTCAACATGGTGAAATCTTACTGTTTCCAGAAAGCTTATACACTGAGAGTGGATTTCCCTTATAACTCTGCTGCATCTTATCTCTTCACTATGCAGTCAGGTAAAAGTTATTGCAATCAGCATTTTTTTTAATTTTGGATTTCCCTGAAAATTTGAATGAAAGTTATCAAGAATGAAATTACTTTCGAGATGCAGAAGAAGCAAAACACAAGTAGGGGTCTTGTGTAAAGTAACAGCTTGTTTTACCACTCTTGTAGTATAGGCTCCTTCATCCTATTCCATCATAGGCAAAACAAAGGACTTTGGAATGTGTGGCAAAGCCTTTTCAAGGTTATTGTTTACTTCTAATAAAATGACACGAGCAAAAAACTGGGAATCCCACAATAAATCACTAACCTTATGGGATAGATCTTGAATTTCAAAGGATTGTTGTCAATCCTTAAGTTTCTTAGAGTTTGGGATTATGATACAGATAACAACTACATAAATTGGATTTTCCCAATTTATTTTTAAACCCCAAGGGTGGTTTAAAAACTAGCTTAATGACTTGCAGTGAGTCAATCTGAGAAGGACGGAAATGTGACATGCCATGAATTTGCTATCATCTTCTGAAGTTATTGAGGCAAGGACATTGGGCAAAAAACTTCCATGTACTTTTCAAACCTATGGAGCCAGATTAGTCTTTCAAATCACCAATTCCTGATTTCTTAGCATTTTTTTGGAAATTTACTTTACAGCTTCCTATCATTTTGCACATAGGATCTGATATTCATCACTCTCTAAACCCTACTTAGCTTTATGTATTATAATACTTTACCCCCCTTTTCCCTTTTAGAAAAAAAAACATTTTAAACAATTCTAAATATATTTCAGAGAAATATGTACACATTTCTTATGCCTTACAGTGCTATACTATCTTTAGAAAGAAAGAAAAATACAAACACAGGTCAACTCTGGTTACAATTCAAGACATTCTATACAAAAATTGGCATATTGTTTGTCCCTTTCCCCACCAGACCTTATGGATATATGTTTTTCTCTAAATTTGGGGGCAAGAAAGGGATAATAAATACATCAGAAATATTTCTAGCTATCAATGTTAAAATACATTTTAAGTCATTGCTTATGTTTTGACATTTTTCAGCAAGCTGCATAATCCATTTATAACAAACAGTTTGGCTTAGTCCTATAAAAAGGCAAAAGAATGTTGCCTAGAGTCACATCACAAAAATAAAACTGAATCTACCGAAATCTAGACACTTTTGCTTAGCTGTGTGACAAAGCTGATCATCTGACCAGGGTGCAGTCTAAACAGAAGTCTCTAATAAAAGTTTCTAAAAATTGTATTAACAACCCAGCTAAAAAAAAAAACAGTCCCTCCCAGAAAATTAACCAGGATGTTTTCACATGCTCTAATAAGATCATCGGAAAACTCCACCATCCACACAGTTTGAAACCTTAAATTAAGCCCAAGTGTGTAAGAAAGTCCCTTTTAGTGGCCTCTTTCAATATGACAGAAGCAACCTGGCCCAGCAGTAATCCTATCCAGTATTCAGAACAATTGTAAGAATCCAAATGAATTGCACAAACCTGCCTGCTGGGACAGAGCAGGAAAGTTAGAGACAAAGTGATAGAAAAACTCATGGATCTAGTTGTAACTCCATGGGAAAAAAAAACATCTGCTGTGACAGCTTCATTCAGCAAAACAAATCATCCATACTGTATTGCAAATGAACAAAGCTGTCAGACACTCGCTGGTAGAAAAAAATGCCTTATTTTATTGTTTTACGTATTTTACAGTTACTATTCTTTATGATATAAAATATCCAGCTTGCATTCTAACCTTATGCCATAATATGGCTCGTTTCCCACCCACCCCCATTGCGTTTTGTACAGATGCATTCCAAAGCAAAAAGCAGAATTTACACTAGATAGGTTTCTACATCATGCTAAGATAAACAAATCTAAAATAAAAATAAACACAGCAACACTAGCACAATGCTACAATTTCTTTCTCTACGTAAAAGAGACATCCCATTTTCCTTCCCAGAATTCAAGGAGTCATACATTTTTCCCCACAATAGCCCAATGGGAAAATGAACTTAAGTTCCCCAATTAACCTGGTGAACTTCCATGGCTGAAAGAGAACTTGGACCTCCCTAATTTTCTTATGAAAATAGGTGTCAAATGATTTAGATGTAAAAATTAACTTTAGTTTAATTAGTTAAGTGTAAACAGATATGCACTTACATATTGAAATTTCAAATAGTTTTGCAGTTCCTAAATCTATCAATGGAAAATAAATATCAGCAAGCACATTGGTAAACATGCACATCAGATTCCATTAAAAAGGATCCCATACAACACAATGGGAAAAGAGCCTGGGAGTAATCAATCCTGACTGTTTTTTGGAAGAACAGATACCAAAGTTGAAACTCAAATATTTGGCCGCTTAATAAGAAGAGAGGAACTCACTGGAAAATATCCTGATGGCGGGAAAGATTGAAGGCAAAAGAAGAAGGGGAGGGCAGAGGATGAGAAAGTTAGATATGCAATAAATGCAGTAAAACATAAATTTCGGCAAACTTCGGGAAACAGTGGAGGACAAGAGGCAGTGGTGGGATTCAATTTTGTTTACTACCGGTTCTGTGGGTGTGGCTTGGTGGGCGTGGCAGGATACTGTAAATCTCCAGTCAGAGGTGGAACTTGCCGGTTCTCTGAACTACTCAAAATTTCCGCTACTGCTTCTCCAGAACTGGTCAGAACCTGCTGAATACCACCTCTGACAAGAGGGCCTGGTGTGCTATAGTCCATGGGGTTGCAAAAAGTTGGACACAACTTAGAGACTGAAGGACTACATTTGGAAATTAGAAGAAAGCGGTGCTGAGAGGCAAGAAGCTTGGATATGTTGTTTATGCAAGAGTGCATAAATGGGATGGGATCTAACACTTTTAGAGGGTGAATCTTCATAATCGCTAAAGCACATTCTAGTAGATAAAACAGATTCTGAGAAACTATCTGTGTACCTAAGCAACTGCTGGCTTTTTAAAAATAAGATTGCTTTAGTTCTCCTACAGAATGAAGGAAAAGCAAACTGTACACATTAAATAAATTGTTGGTACTAAAAAATGCCATTATAGATACATTATTGTGCCAACTTGTAGAGCAACCTAATTTTACCTTTGTTATTTTCAAAGTCCACACAAGGCCTGCTTTATTTGTGCTGAATATTTAATACATAATGTATTGAAAATTTCTCAGAATGCAAAATTTCACTAGATGATGTAATTTAAAAATAACACAATGCTTGTGGACTTCAAATTACACACATTACAAACAAATGTAACTGCTGACATTTCTGTGAAGCCTAGATCACCACAATGTCATTATTAGCATACTGCAGCTTTTTAAAATATAGAAATGGATGAAGAGAAAACATAGCTTAGAAAAGAAAGTTAATTTTTATTCTTCATCATTATTAGTGTTGCCCTAGGTACCTATAATTTCTATTGTAATTCACTTGGCGTATTAAAACAATGTGAGTTTAAATAATTTAGAACAGAAAGACAATTTTTATTCATCATCATTGTTAGTACTGCCCTAGCTACCTGTAATTCTACTGTAATTCACTTGGTGTATTAAATAATATAGAACTTTTCTATTAGTTTGTGGAACAGCTTAAATTAACAAGAAGTTTCTTCTCCATGGTTAAGTGTAGCTTTACCTCTCTTTGATTTGATTATGCCATCTTTCAATGTAGAAAAATGTATTCCAGACACACAGCCTTTGTTATATTTACAGATGCCATCCAGATACAAGATTTATCTCATATTTGTGGTTTGTTAAGTGACTTTAATTTAAAGCATCAATTGGTTTTTGTCAGACTTGTACTTTTTCATGAAAACCTCCCAGAATCACAGTCTTACAGAATAAGTAGATGTGAAATTGTTTTCCTAGATTTGGCTTGCTGTCTTTCTACATATTTCTGTCAAGAAGGGCAATTCCATTTCAAAATGTTGGCTAACCTTTCAAGCTTCTTTAGGAATGACTCTCATACAGCTGAAAACGATATAAACTGATTAAACAAACACACACACACACACACACACACACAAAATCTTATGGATTTCTACCCAAAGGTAAATTTCACAATATTTACTCTTGGCTAACTAAAACAAGGACCACTTTTCATAATGCATATATAGTAAATATTAAATCTTCTTTACAGTTGCATACTTTAAATACAATCTTTTAAATTACCATTCTGTTAAACCAGAAATATCAAGCAAATATCATACCTATAAATTCATAGTTGAGCAAGAGAGCTGCAGACAGAAAGGATGCTGTTGTGGGAAGAAAGTACATTTTTATGTTTTCCAGACACCAAAACCAGCAACAGTTTTGTCTTCCCTACAAAACACAACCTTCAGTTGTCTAATGTTATTATTTGACTTGTAACTATGGCCAGTAACAAAATCACACAAAATATCAGAATTCTACATTCCAAAGATCTGATGATTGATAGATTAATAAAAATCACAGTGTCCATGCATTAGGAAATCTATTTCCCAACTCCTGAAGAAACCATGGAACATCTTATTTAAAAACAGCATTTATTAAAATAAAAATCAGAAAATTTCACAATCATAATAGATTAAGATACATGTGGACCGTATAGGATTCATGTCAGCCACATTTGCAACACCTTCTTTATGGACTACACCCAGAAGTTTCACATTCTAGTGCACAAAATCAGAACTATCTAAAAACAACACCTGAATTTTAAAACTTCATTTTAGCAGAAAGAATTGTACAAGGTGTCTGCTTGTCCTTAGATCTACCATAAGAAGCAATGGATAGTTCCATGTATTATCCAAGGCACTGCTACTTTTTAAAGATGGAAGCATTCATTCAGCTCACAAAAGTCCACTTTAATCAACCTACATGTGCATCCTTTTGTAACTACCCCCATCCTTGTCATTTGGCAGAAAATCAAAGCAGATTACTTGCATGAGATCTCTTTGAAGTTTACTGCATTAAAGTTATTTATATAGCAGGAAGGTCTAGCCACATTCCACATGATGCCCCCCACTCATTTCTTATAGTGTTTCCCACATAAATGCCAGCATTTCCCTTTCCCAATCTAACTTAATATTTAAGCTTAAAGTCCCCAAACAGAGCTAACCAAGTTCTCATCCCTGAATTTTTTAATGAATTATTTTGCATTACAGAGGGCTAAAACAAGCTATTGCAAGCTCAGCACCTAAAAACCCTTCATCATCATCATGAGGTCTTAAAATTACAGGTAGTCCTTGACTTACAACAGTTTGTTTAGTAGCCACTCGACGTTACCACCGCATTAGAAAAAGTGACTTACGCCCGTTTTTCACATCCCAACCTTTGCAGCATCTCCATAGTCACACGATATACATTTGGATGCTTTATAAGTGGTTCCTATTTATGACAATTGCAGTGTCCTGGGATCCCCCTTTTGCGACCTTACAACAAGCAAAATCAATGGGGAAGCCAGATTCACTTCACAACCCTATTACTGATTTAACAACTGCAGTGAGACACTTAACAACCGTGATTAAAAAAGTCGTAAAAACTCACTTAGCAACTTAAATGCCAGGCTCATTCGTGGTCGTAAGTCGAGGACCACCTGTACCGACAACACCCCCTCAAGCCAGCCCCAAAGGAAATTCAAAACCAACCAACCTCCCCAGAGCACAGCTGACAAAACCCAAGCCCCTGATTCTCACCTCCAAACTCATCCACATTCACCCCCATCCCTCCCAGCGTCTTTTTCGCTTTGAATTGCGCGGTTCTTTGTGTGTGTGTGTGCGTGTTTTTAAAGCGCACCGTTCCCTTTTGAACAGGCAGGAGTCGCCGCTCCCAATCTTAAAACGGCAACCTCTCGCCTTCCAAATAATAGTAATAATCTTAAATATAAGCAAGACCCACTTGGGCGGGGGGAAGAGGTAGCAAAGGGTTGTTTTGAGGGGAGGGGGGGTGAGAGAGAGCGTGTGGCTCCTTGAAGCTAACGGGGCAACCTAGATCGGCAGCCCTTCTCACCGGCCGCCAAGGGCCTCACGGGACGAGGTTCAAGGAAAGGGGCGCGCATCCTCAGAGAAACACCCCCAGCCCCGACGGGGGATGGCCGGCTGGAGGGAGGGACGGAGGGGCTTGGCTAGCCCTGGGGAGAGCGCCGCGTCCTCAGCATCCCCGGCTCATCGGCGGCGCTGCCTACCTTGATGCGCTCTCGGCACTGCGAGGGGGTCCGTTCGTAGCCCAGTTCGGCCAGGGCTCGGGAGACGCGCTCGTACATGGCGGGCCCGGGAGCCTTGCTGCCGAAGACGGTGCCGGCGCCCTCCAACTGCTGGTACCGCGCCTCCACTAGCCGCTCGTTACCCCACACGGCGATCAGCGCGTTGGTCTCCGCCGGCGTCCACGACATGCCCCGGCAAGCCGCCGCCGCCGCCGCCGCGGCGCTGCCGCCCGGGGAGAAGGAGACGGAAGGAGAGGCCCCGACGCCGCCTCCCCCCGCACCGGCCCCCGCTGAGGTAGCTGCCGCCGTCCCTGACCCCGCTCCGGCGGGGCCTAACGGGGAGGCGCCGCTGGGCGTGGAAGGGTCGGAGAGGCTGGGGTTGCCGTCGCTCAGCGCTCCGGGCGAGCCGGGAGACAGCACCTCCATCTTGGGGATCTTGAGCGGCGACTCGGCGGCGGAGAGCTGTGAGGAGCCACAGGGCGCCGCCATATTGGGACTGCGGGGCTCAGCGGGCGGAAGTGATGAGGAGAATCCAGGGGGCGGGGCTTCCGCCAGGCGGCGGCAACTGGAGGGCCAAGCGCGGGGAATGCAAAGAGGAAAAGGGAAGGTCCGCTCGCGCGCCGGGAAGGGGCGTGGCCGCACGTGGCGAACTGGGAGGAGCTTTCGGCGGCTGAGGGGCAGATTGCGTCAATGGAATGAACTGGGGGGGATTGGCTTGTCTTTTCGCCCTGTTTATTTTTTTTTAGCCTAGAGATATCTGTGCAAATCGCGGTCATAAGTCGAGGATTATCTGTGTGCCATGCCGTGCCTACGTGGTTTGATATCGGGCTGGTAATGACCTATAAAGCCCTATGGCAGAGGTCTCCAAACTTGACAGCTTTAATACTTGTGGACTTCAATTCCCAGAATTCCTCAGCCAGCATAATAGTCTTCAACTAAGGACCACAACTGAGCCCAAAATTTCTGTTGTTTAAGTGAGACATTTAAGGGAAGGTTGCCCCATTTTATGACCTTTCTTGCCTCGGTTGTTAAATGAATCACTGCAGTTGATAAGTTAGTACAGGAGTCTCCAACCTTGGCAACTTTAAGACTTGTGGACTTCAACTCCCAGAGTTCCTCAGCCAAAGTTTCTCAGCTTTGCTGGCTGAAGAACTCTGGGAGTTGAAGTCCACAAGTCTTAAAAGTTGCCAAGGTTGGAGACCCCTGAGTTAGTAAACCAGTTGTGAAGTGAATCTGGCTTCCCCATTGACTTTGCTTGTCAGAAGGTCAGCAAAAGGGGATCACGTGACCCCAAGACACAGCAATGGTCATACATATGAACCAGTTGCCAAGCATCTGAATTTTGATCACGTGACCATGGGGATGCTGCAAAGGTTGTAACTGAAAAACAGTCATAGATCACATTTTTCAATGACATTGTAACTTTGAACGGTCACTAAACAAACTGTTGTAAGTCGAGGACTAGCTCTAGGTGGCAGGTTGTCCATGTAGTTTTTGATCAACTGTAGTCCCTGCATTCTTCTACCAATTGTTCTGCTCTCTTAGTGACTCACACCAGAATTTGAATTTGCAGCAATAAAACGCTACAGAGCTTCTTCACCTCATAATCCCTAACTGTTAAAAGTTTAGCATCAGCCCTGTTGCAGGTGAAATATAGAAGGTGTTTTTCAGCAATTTAGTTCTGGGTGTCAGCCCTGCACTCATCAGTCTGTATCATATTAATAAAATATAAATTTTTAAAAGATCTATGTTCAAATGCCAATGTCTAGGCCATCTAACCACTGAAGTGCAGCATTGCTTCTATTAAAAAACATCAGACTCAGGATTGGTGTATGCCCTCAGCTTACAAGCCGGTCATGAGGTGATCTACAATCAGTATTATATTTCAAGCTTTACATTCCTATGTAGCAGTTGTAAGAGTGAAGAACCAAACTATTCATTTATGATTCATCTATCATTTAAAAAAAACCTTTTTCTATTTTAGCTGACAGACAATGTCCCATCGTTTTCAATGCTTTGGAGAAGAAGAGGAAGAGGTGTTTTCTTCCCACAGAGTTGTGCAGCTTTTTTTAAAAGAAAAAAAAAATCTGGAAACCTCAAGCTTTTCCTGAAAATACTGGTATCCCTTGTTTCCCTTTAGCTCTGTTTGATGTTTTTCTAACCTCCACAGATATTCCAGACATTTGGATGGGATTATTTTTTCCCCCTTTTCTTTCCTCTGTCAGAATTCCTACTTTACTTCTTACAGAACTTGAAGTGTACATTATTAGCCAAGGTTTTCCCAGTTATGATTAGATCAGATTGCAAGTTATGTTCGAGATTTGCTTTTCAGCAAGAGTGTGTTTGTTGTGTTTGTTTTGGCTTTTCAATCTTTTTGCAGCTGCTACCTCTCGCCATCTGTCTGATATTACACATTTCCTAATTACGCTGACTTAAATATTCCACTTTGTAAATATTCTGTAGGAGTTGTGATTGAAACTCTGTACATATGTTGGAGGTATATGCATCTCCAATATATGATACACAATTTGGGTTTATTTAGTTGGCAGTCTAAATTTTCTCAATTATTAACCAGCAAGGTAGTTCTGTTGAGACCCAGCACCATATACATACAGATAGTCCTCAACTTACAGTCACAATTGGGATCAGAATTTCCATTGCTAAACAGGGTTGTTAAATGACTTTTTCTTGCCATTGTCATTAAGCAAATCACTGCAGTTGTTAAATGAATCGTGTAGTTGGTAAGCAACTCTAGCTTCCTCCGTTGATTTTGTAGTCAGCAGCGAGCTGGGAAGGTCTTACATGATGATCACATGATCCCAGAATGCTGCAGCCATCGTAAATACATGCCTGTTGCCAAGCTCCCAAATTTGATCACGTTCACTGTGGGAATGCTGCAACAGCCGTAAGTGTGAGGACTGTCGGTCGTAAGTTACTTTTTCTACTGCTGTTGTAATTTCAAATGGTTGCTAAACAAAGCATTGTAAGTTGAGGACTGCATGTATTACATTTTCTATATATTCCTGATACTGCTGCCATATGAAATAACCCATTTAGCTTTAGGAAAAGGGAGCATGGGTTTTCATACAATTTTGCTAGCATTTCTCCCTGTTGATGCTTACATGGGGTAGACTACTTCGAGTGTCATCCCATATCTGAACGCTAAAGGGAGCTCTTATTCCCTATAAAATGCAGCAGCTTTCTAACGTGCTGGTACTAGACCTTTGGCATGGTATAATCGTTCAGAGTTGACGTGATTAAAATATCAGAACATTTTAACAAAATGCTTTCTGTTAAGACTCTTGCCTTTCTTTGATTCACCCTTCATTTAGGTTTACAAGCTCCTCTGTGATGTAATCCTTGCCTTCTTTTCTATCATTTTCACACAAATCAGAACTGATTATCAATGGGATGGGACGGGAAGTGTTCCAGATTTCTGTTGAATTGGATGCTATTAATGGAAATAATATGTAAATTTTTTTAACTGTGAATGAGATCACGAAGTTTGATTATATAATTGTTTTACAAGAAATGTTTTATTTTTAAGGTTGACATCTAGAATTTTTTTTATAAAAACCCATGCTAATAATCTGTAGAGGGATATCTGATTAGGCTGATTCTCCCATTCCCAAGCACTGCAGTTCTCAATGCAGTATGCAGAATATTTCACCTCTGCAACCAAGTACTGGATGGCCTTCCTTCCTTCCTTCCTTCCTTCCTTCCTTCCTTCCTTCCTTCCTTCCTTCCTTCCTTCCTTCCTTCTTCTCCTCCCTCCCTTCCTCTTTCTTTTCTTTCTTTCTTTCTTTCTTTTCTTTTTCCTTTCCTTCCTTCCTTCCTTCCTTCCTTCCTTCCTTCCTTCTTCCTTCCTTTCTTCTCTCCTCCCTCCCTCCCTCCCTCCCTCCCTGCCTTCCTCTTTCTTTTCTTCCTTCCTTCCCTCCCTCCCTCCCTTTCTATTTTTATATCCTACAACCAACTCACAACTGTAACTGTATTTCTTCTCTTGGGGCATATAGTTGAGGGATTACACCTCTGCACTGCAGTGTTTTGAATGATTCTATTGAAATGATAAGTTACTGGGTAGTCCCAGAGCTCAGCGTTGCAGGATTTTAAAGTGCAGTCTTACTACCACAGGAACTGCACAACACGGTGCATATAATATACCTTTAATGTGTGCTGCATTTACAAGGTGCCCTGACTTCAGATTAAATTATGAGCTCCCAGGTCTGCCTTGTAAATTTCTTTAGTGTTATTTTTTTCTCCACAAAGAAAGCATTCTCGGTGTTGAAATGAAATGCCATATGAAAACAGGGCAAGATTCCAATTTCGTTAGAGTCCTGTCTAGAACAGTGGTTTGGATTCAATGCCATGCATAAATAAGTGGAGAGACTGTACAATAGAATCTGGCCTCTCAAAAAGTTTAGGGAGTGATCCGAAAATATAAAACAAATAATTAATGTGTGCTAAGTGTGATTTGTTTATTTTACTTGGCTGTTTCGGTCAAGGCTATTCTATAAAGCAGCAGTTACAACCAATGCAATACAGTAATTTACAATGGGTGTATAATATAACATTACAGTAAATATTGATTTAGTTCTGTATCCAGCTTTCACAGAAAGGAGATCAAAAGGATTGTACAGTTTTCTTACTGATAGCTAAAGTTTCTATTCACAATGCCCCGGTTCATTTGCTATAATACTGTTTGATTTGGGTGTATTAAATTATTAGGGCTGGTGATCTATGAAATATGGCCTTATGTGATGTGTAAACCCAACCAACTTGGTTTTAAAGAATGAAGCTAAAGTAGTACACCACAGACAGACCATAATGCTCTAGTCCAGTGATGGCAAACCTATTACATGCGTATCAAAGGTAACATGCCACAATGTTTTGGGTGATACACCAGCATTTACCAGCACCCAACAGGTATTCTGGAATGGATGCCCAATTTTTGTGTGATTTTTTTTGAGTCTGCGGAGCCTCATGAAAATGAGATGTGCACTTCTGTAGCCTCCAGAAGTTGCTCAAGAGGGCTATGCTCTTGTGTGACTTCAGAAACCTCTGAAAACGTAGGGAAAAAATGAGGCAGAGCTGGAGGACAGAGTTAAATGAATCATCAGCCTAGAGTCATTTCATTCCCACAAATGGTCTAAGTCCAACCTTTCTTGAATTCCATTGACCTTTATCTGCCGCCAATTTAATATTGAAGTTTAATGTATTAGAATCTGATGTATAGGCATGAGCAATAAATCTTCTGAACTTAAACTGAACACATGGCCGTGATTCTTTGCACCTGACAGAAAGTCATATGAGAACAGGTTGTGATGGGAGTATCCTGATACTCCCATATTACACCCCTCCTGCGTGAACTGCATTGGTTGCCGGTTGCCCTCCGGGGGAGATTCAAGGTGCTGGTAATCACCTATAAAGCCCTACATGGCTTAGGGCCGGGGTATTTGCAGGAACATCTACTGCCAGTAACGACTGCCCAGCGTCCTGTGCTCTCCCACAGACAGGGCCTCCTCAGGATGCCGTCGGCCAGACAGTATCGGCTGGCGACCCCCAGGGGGAGAGCCTTCTCTGTGGGAGCGCCCACCCTGTGGAATCAGCTCCCCGTGGAGATGCGGATGGCTCCGGACCTTTGATCCTTCTGTCGCGACCTGAAGACATATCTATTTCAACAGGGCGACCTGGACTGAGGGGGTTTTTTTAATTGGTTTTATTAGCGTATATTGGCTGTTGCTGGTTTTAATTAATGTTTTTTGGGATTTCTATTTAATATTTTTTAAATTTTAAATTTTTGTATTGTATGTTTTTTACTGTTGTGAGCTGCCCTGAGTCCTTCGGGAGATAGGGCGGCATATAAATCCCATAATTAATTAAATAAATGTTTTTTGGAGGCTACAGAGCAAGAACAAAGGCCTCATGCGACCCAGAACAACCTCAGGTAGGCTGCAGGGGCCTGTCAAAAGAAAGACAACACCACTAAAGGTAAGGGGTACATGGCAACCTTGGGGAGCCCAAAACTACGGGGATGTGTCAATCCTCAAAGCTTGCATTCCTTGGGGAATGGCTGGAGATGGTATTTTTCAGTGGCCTAAGCTGAAGTTGAGACCTGGACCTCTACTTCAGGCTCAGCCTTGGTATTGCCCCCAACTGCCACTGTTAACTACTTTAGGCAGGGGCAGGGGGATAAAGATTTATCTCTCTTTTGTTCGATGAGAGAGAAAAATAAAGAGCAGCAGCAGACTAAAGTTAGATATTTTCCGAATTTTTGAGCCTAAAGGTTTGCCATCACTGTCCTAGTCTGTATGATAGCATATATTGGTAGGCAACCAGCAGACTTCAACTCCCAGAATTCCTGAGCCAGCCCAACATGGCTGGCTCAGGTATTCTGGGAGTTGAAGTCCACAGGCCATAAAGGCACCATAGTTTGCCCATCTATGGTATATATAATACAGCACTGGGACATTTGTTTGAAAGCTCTGAATCTGGCCATATTTATTTCACTCTCATCATCCTATTGGTTTTCTATGATTTTGGTGCTGATAGCCAAATTGGCTCGAGATTCTGCCTTGGCACGCCCTCTCCAGTAAGCAAGTGAGTATTTATACAATTTATTAGAGTACTTTGACAAAAAGGATCTCTCTTTGAAAACGAGGGAACCCCGGCCAAAGCCTCAGCTTTTCCTTTATATTCAGCACAGCAGAAAAAAGTATAAAGGTTGATTGGATGGAAAAAGTCACCCTGCCCAGATACAACAGAAAGATGGGCCGATCGCTAAACATTCCATAATATTAAGTACTGTATGAGCATTTGATGGAGCATTGTATTAGAAGTAGAAAAATAAAAAATAAAAAGTAAGCATGGGGAAAAGCGTCATAAAATCAGTAAAATGGGCAAAATTCACTTAATAAATGTCTTGCTTATGGAATGAACATTTTGGGCTCAATTGTGGTTGTAGATCAAGGACTACCTGTATTGATCTGGAAACGTAAATATCTTGGCTACAAGATACAACACACTCGTATCAAACTTGGGGAGCCCCTTCAAGACATTCTCCTAGTGAGGGCTAGGAGTCTCTTAGCAGCCACATTGTTGGCAGGCAGCTCATCAGAAGAGCATCTGTTTCAAATTTATCGGTCTCTGTTGTCCTGCTCGGCCATCACACATTCCAGATCTTGCTGCTCTACTCTGTAGAGCTCTTTACCAACTGCAGCCCCAGCTGAGCCTTCTCCCAGAGGCCTCAGTAACACCTTAGGCCAGTCTGCCCCAACGGACTGAAGAGCAGGTGCTAAGCGAGCTCTAGATAGTGAAGTAATTCTCTTCCGCATCCCAGAACACACACACGGGCATGCAGGGTGCCACATTGCAGCTTTCCCATTACACAGCCCCTCATTAGTGTGATGTCTTTGAAGTAATTGTAATGAGGGGTTTTGTGTGGTGCCCACAACAAAAGATTGTTACTCTAATTGTATTAAGACTGAGGGTTGGCGGACCGTTGTGAGTCAGACTTTGGCACTGCAGAAGGAGAATGCCTCAAAGAAAAGGTTGGATTTCTCTGGATTTTCTGAGATGCACTGCTTTCCTTTCCTATTTTTTCAACCATTTTGTCATATTCTTTTTTAAAACACTTTTTAAAAACAATTTAGAAAAGATTTGATTGGATCTTTGTTACATAATAAGATATCTAGGAGTACAAACTTAACCATTCCCAGCTGGCACGATAGCTATTTGTGTCTAATTGCTTTGGGTTTTCCTTTTGCTTTGTATTTAAGTGAGGTCTACAAATGTAATTTTTGGTTAAGTAAAGATGAAATAATTGACTCATCTCCCTGCCTGTCTGGGTCCTTCAGAGTGACAAGAAAGCCTAAGTACTTGTCAAAAGAGCAGAAAAAATGAGGTCACGATGTCTATTTTACTCTGGCCAGGTCGCGACCTGAGCCTGTGTCCACTACTCTCAATCCCCATAAGGCAGGAGACTTGCATTGAGCCTGGGTGTGTGCAAGAAACCCTTCCCACTGAGAATGTAATTAAAGGAGCTTGAAGCCAGAGGGGCAAACTTTGCATTCTCTGGGGCTCATTTTATTCTATCTTTGATTAATGAGGTTGGGTGGAGTTAATGAAACAGAGTTTAAAGGAGTGAGTGGCTCAAGCTGATACATCTTCTTTCTCTTGGGGACTTGCTAAGGGGTACAGGCAGCCATTGTGATCTGGGTGGGTATCAGGTGCTGCTTCTATATACTTAGTTCATTTATGCAGAGAATTATCTCCAATGGTATTTTTCCTGTCCCTCTGAGCAGACAGAACTAACCTCTCTAGTCTAGGAGGAATCTCTCTAACTGGAAGAACTAGTGGTAGCTCCTTGACCAGATCAGACCACTGTGATGTTCTGTGGGCTTGCCTTGCCTATACATAACATTCCTCCTTACCTTTGAGAGGAAAAGAAATGTCAGAAGTCCTTTTCAATAAAAGTCATCAAAGTAGAGACCAAGAGAGGATGTTACAATAAAAATACTGTTGTGAATCTTTAAAATTGATCAGCTTTGTTCATATTAGCTTTTAGCATGGTCTGGAAAACCATATTCCATTATTTTCTGGATTAGTTACTGACTGAGCACTAGAATCTCACGAAAATGCTTAAAATGTATTTAAAATGTGTTTTAGTTTCTGTCTATACAGACAAACTCTATATCAATTGTGCAATTGATAGAAAACCAAAACCAATAGATTTTTCCTAAGGAAATGTTGAGTATACATACAATCTATATTTTTACACTTTTAAAGTCTCTCTCTCTCTCTCTCACACACACACACACACACACACACACAGAGCTTACTTCTAGCCTAGCCGAAGACAGGGAAGAATACTTTTTGTTCTTCCTCCATCTCTCCCCTTGTACAGGTAGTTCTTATTTAGTGACCACAATTGGAACCAGCTATTCAGTTGTTAAGTGGTGCAGCCACTAAATGTTTATGATCTCACTACAACTTTCCTTTGCTTTGTAGACATGTGAAGGCTGTAAATAAGATATTTTATCGTAAAAATACTGTAACTGCCAATGGTTGCTAAACAATCAATAAATGAGAACTACTATCTGTAGTTCCAGCCTTAACAGCTCCAATTTCAAAAATGGCAGGTAGCACCACTTATGACATGGGAAAGCTTTTTCCAATTAAAGTGAATAATATTCACTGAGACGTACAAACAGATTTAATGTCCTAATAAAATATGTTTGTGCTATCAAAGCAGGAAACTATTTTCAAACTTCTTTTGGGAGGCCATTCCTTAAATATTATTTAGCTTATGATGAGACCATAAGAGAAGTAAACAGACACACAATCCATGTAATTGTATACAAAATACTTTCAGATTTGCTGAAAATTAGTGATTGGCTAACCTGCATCATAGTGACAATTGAAAAACTAAGCGCAATTCTTATATCTTTAGGAGAATTACAGACATTCAAAGCCATTTCATTACAAAAACCAAAGCTCCTGAAATCCTTCTAATTACAAATGCAGCTTCTCACAGTGAAGGGAGAATCAATAAAACCCCACACTTCATGTTAAGTCCTTTCAATTTTAAATTTCTGGCACTGGATGCCTAGAAGAAAGAGTATTATATAAACTTTTTTTTAAAAAGGTTAATTTCTCAATTCCAAAGCTTTTAACTTTGTTTCTGATTAATGATAGCATCTAAAGCAGCAAATATAAAAACTAAGTCTTAATACAACAGCTTTGCAAAAAAAATCAAGCTGAAGAGGAAGTGAATTAAAAATGGGTATTTGGCAAGGATCAATGAAAAGGTTTTACCTTCTTAAGAAAGTCAAGAATTATTCTCTGATTTCCAAATGTCTGCATCAAAGCCCAGTACTGTATCATTTCTCATCTTCTCTCATCTTCTCATCTTTCTTACTATATTTTCCTATTGTTCTTATGATATACCAATTGTTGTTTGTAACTTATAATTAATGATTGTAACTATGATTATGACCTATGACCTATTACTTGCTGTTTATATGGGCACTGTGAGCTTATGCACCAAAGTCCTTCTGTGCCTGATCACACTAGGCCAATAAAGGATTCTATTCTGTTCTTTTTTTTTTTTTTTAATTTTTTAATTGATTTTATTTAGTAATTAAACATAACCAAACAAATAAACACTGACATAAACAAAACGTAAAACATATACTATAGTCGAACCAAGTACGGCTAGGCTCATGACATTCATTGTCCATCATTTGTTAAGTCCAATTCAAAAGTCAGTTAAGTCTTTTCTTGTCTAACCATCCATAGAAGTTATTCCAAGTTCTGTAATAGTCCGTTTCTTCCTTATTTTTAATTTCCAATGTCAGTTTGTCCATTTCAAGACTCCATTATTTTCTTCATAAGCTCCGCTTCTGTTGGAGTTTCAGTGTTTTTCCACTTCTGTGCAAAGGCCATCCTTGCCGCTGTGATAATATGAATCATTAAATAGAAGATTTCCTTCGATATGTCTCATTGGTGATTCCCAGTAAAAAAAATTCTGGTTTAAAATTAAACTCTACATCACAAATTTCTCGTAAGCATTGATGTATTCCTTTCCAATATTCTTGGGCCTTTCCACAACTCCACCATATGTGATAGTATGTACCTCTTTCCTTATTGCACTTCCAACAAAGAGAGGAAATTTATTGTTCATTTTAGATAGTCTTGCTGGTGTTATATGCCATCTGTAAAATAATTTATACAGGTTTTCTTTAAATGGAATTGCAAGAGTTATTTTTTATTTCTGGTCCAAATATTTTGCCAATCGTTCAGGGCAATACTATGACCAAAATCTCTCATCCAATGTATCATTGTTTCTTTAACAATTTCTTCTTCCAACTTAGTTTGTAGTAATACTTGATATGTTTTTAATCATTTTTACATCTGGCCCTAACAAGATTTCATCTAATTCCGTCCTAGTTTTACTAATACCCAATTCCTTTTTGTCTTCAGTGTTTAGCTTGGAGTTGTAGATAGGCCCACCATTCCAATTCTATTCCCTGTTCATTCAACCGCTGTCTAGTTTGCAAATCTCCTTTTTCGCCTAACAGTTCTTCATAAGTAATGATTTTATCGTATCTTAGCAAGTGTGGATGCATCAAAGCCTCTAATGTTGATATCCAGATTGGTATTTGAATATACATTTGTTTCTTAATTTTGAACCAGGTGTGTAGAAGTGTTTGTCTTACTTTGTGTTTCAAAACATAGCTGTGTCCCTTTAAACTATCTTGTCTAAGAAAAGAGTGCCATCCTGTCTGGAGATTATAGCCTTCTAATGTTAGTATCCTTGTATTTGTGTGGTTTATCCAGTCTTTTATCCAAGTCATAATTGCAGCACTATAATACAGCTCCCAATCCGGTAGACCAAATCCCCCTCTTTCAGTTGCATCTTGTAATAATTTTAATTTTATCCTTGGTCTCCTTCTTTGCCAAATAAAATTTGATGTCAGTCTATTTAATTCATCAAAAAAGGATTTTTTTAATTTTATGGGAGCATTTTGAAAGAGAAATAGAATTTTTGGTAAGATATTCATTTTAATCGTAGCTATCCTGCCCATAAAGGATAATTTTAAATTGTTCCATCTTATTAAGTCTTCCCTTATTTGTTTAATAAGTGGGTCATAATTGTCTTTCTTGAGTGTGCTATATCTGGGGGATATAATAATTCCTAAATATTTAATTTTTTCGACAATTTCAATGCCCATTGTTAAGGTCAATAATTCTTTCTGTTTACTTGTCATGTTTTTAGTAATCATTTTGTTTTCTTTTTATTTATTTTTAATCCTGCTACTAAACCAAATTCATCCAATTTTTGTAAAAGTTTAGGTCCTGAAGATTGAGGTTCTTCCAGAATGAAAAGAAGGTCATCTGCAAATGCCTGTAATTTAAATTCTTCCCTTTTAACTTTTATATCATTATCATTTTTTTGATTGTTCTAATTAAAGCCTCTAATGTCATAATGAACAACAGTGGTGACAATGGACAGCCTTGTCTCTTCCTTTTGTATTTGAAACTTTTCTGTAAATTCCCTAATTAAAATTGTAGCATATTGTTTTTGATAGATAGCCTTAATTATATTAGAAAATTTGGGTCCTAACTTCAAATATTCACTCTGCTGTAAAATAAAGTCCCATTTCACATTATCAAATGCCTTTTGGGCATCTAAGAATAGCAATGCAGCTTGTTCTATGCCTCCGATCCTCATAGTACTCTAATATGTCCAACGCTACTCTGATATTGTTTCTGAGATGTCTCTGAGGGAGAAAGCCATTTTGGTCCGGGATATGAGTTTATTGAGTATTTTTTTAATCTCTCTGCCAGGATCGTCATAAAGATTTTGTAATCTACATTAAGGAGAGAGATTGGCCTATAGTTCCCTGGTTCTATTAGATCGAGCCTGATTTAGAATGATAGATATTTTAGCTTCTTGCCATGATTGAGGACAATTCGCTTATCTAAAACTTCATTGAAAATTTTTACCATTTCTTTTCCTAAAATTTCTTGTTGTGTTTTATAAATCTCTGCTGGTAAGCCATCTGGACCTGGGACTTTATCTATTTTTGTTTGTTAATTGCCACATAGATTTCTTTGAAGGGTTATAGAATGGTTTAACGCTTTTGATCTTCTTCTGAAATTTGTGTGAGATCTGCATTTTTAAGTATTTTAAAATTTGGTCTTCTGTAACATAACTTGTCTCTGTGTATAAATCTTTATAGTATTTTGAATAATCTGCCTTTTATCCTCCTCTTTATAACATATATCCCCTTGTTCATTTCTTAATTTAGTAATCCATCTTTTTTCATTCTGTTTTTAAGCTTAGAGGCTAACCAACGTCCCTGGTTTATTTGCATTTTCAAATTGGTATTGTTTTGTCCTCTTTAGTTTCTGGCTAGTTCTTCTTTCTCAGTTAAATTTATTTTATGTTTAATCTTATTCAATTGAGATTTGATTTGCTCGCCTTGTGTGTAATCTTTTCGTGCCATTCATCATATTCCTGCTGTAGTTTTATTTTCTTTTGTCTTTTTTCTCTATTTTTCCTGGCCATATATTTAATAGACACTCCTCTCATCACTGCTTTAGCAGTATCCCAATTGTTTTGAAGGAGGTGTCATGAGGGTTATTTTCTTGAAAAAAATTCTAATTCTCTTGTCAATATTTTATTAAAAACTTCATCTTTTAGAATCGATCTCTGGAGCATCCAATTGTTTGATTGTGGTTGTTGCCCTTCCCATCTAAGCCTAATCATATTATGGTCTGCTAGTGTAGTTGGTTCCATTGTTATGTCTAAAATTCCTGAGTTTAGTTTTGGTCGCCCAAACCATGTCAAGTCTTGACCAGGACATGTGACGGTTAGAGTAATGAGTAAACTGTTTTTTGTTCATGTTCTCTCTCTCCAGACATCACTAATATTAAATTCTTCATGAGATAAAAAAATATTTTGGTAATTTTTTTTTCTTTTCTAGATTGGTATTATTTCCTTTATAATCTAATAGTTTATTTAATGACTGCATTAAAATCTCCTGTAATAAATAACTGTTGATATTGCAATTCTTTGAGTTTATCATATAATTTCTGAAAGAAGAATTTTGGGGCTTTGGCATAAATTACCGCTAATAAGCATTTAATTTGTCCAAGTTCAACTTCTACCATAAGTAACTCACCTTTTTTGTCAGAGTATATTAGTGGAAGTGATTTTATCAAAGTACTACTCCTCTTTTTTTTTTTTGATCTAAAGCCGCAAAACATATTACCTAATTTTTATTCTCTAATAGATGTTTCTGTTTTGGGTGATATGGACTTTTGTAGTGCTATAATGTCTGCTTTTGAGTTTGTAAGTGCTTAAAACCTTTTTCCTTTTACTGGTGAGTTTAATCCATTTATATTCCAAGAGATAAGGTCAGATAGGTTTGCATTTTTTTATTGGATCCTATATTTCGCTTTGTGATTCTGATGTCCATGGGTTCTTCTGGGACTCTGGCCTATCATCTGTACTATCAGTTATATTTACCTTTTTATATGTCTCTAATCTTTTCCTTTCGACTCTAGCTTCTTCCCTGTCTTCATCTACTCCTTCCCTATTTAATTGTTGATCAAAAACATCTCTGCCTCTCTATAGTATCGATTATATTTCTTGTCTTGCCAGGTAACCATTATACCTTCTGGGATTAACCATCTGAAATTAATATTTTGTTTTATCAATTTTCGTTAAAATTGATATGGTCTTCTTAAATCTCTTATTTTTGGGGGTTTGTTTAAGAATTATTATTGTTTTGTCGGCATATTGTAAAATATTATCTCTGATCTATATAGAATTTCATCTCTAAGTGATTTCTTTGACAAATTTAACGTATTCTCTTGGTAGGTTAAATCCTAGCATAGTTGGTTTGACTCTGTACAGTTCACAATTTCCTTCATTAGATCTTTTGCATCTCTAGTGTGCCAGCTAGAATATCTGTCATAACCTCCCATAAATTTTCTCCTTTCTTCCTTCACGTTGGAATCTTAAATAGTATGCAGCTTTTTTCTGACTCGAGATGGATGATTGCAGTTTCTAATTTTGTTCTCTCTTATTAACTTTTCTGTCAACTCATCTACTCTTTTCCTCTTTAATCACCTTTTGTTTCTATTTCTGTAGTTTTTTTCCTGATTTTTCCTCATCTCCTGCTGAAATATTTCAAATTTTCGCGCTATCTTTTGTATCTTATCTTTCAAATCTACTTTTAACCGATCCAATTTCCTCTTTCATCTCCTCGTGATTTTAACCATCATCTCCTGCATGCTTAGCAATAAACTTTGTAAATCCTTGGAGGATTTTGCAGTTCTTTAGGGAGCGTTTCCTCGATTGTCTTTTGTGCAGAGGGACTCTGCACTGTCATGGTAGTTGATAATTGGTTAGGGCTTTCCCCTAACTGTGCCAGTCTTAGAGGTATTAGTAGTACTCGTCATTTTTTCAAATTTCACTTGAAATTTTTTCACAATATCAATTAACTTCACTTTTTCCCCTTATTTCTTTCCACCCAAGTCAAGTTTATATCCCAATCTCCTCCCTCTTTGTTTTAGTATAAACAGATTTATCTTAATACATATAACATATATGCGTATTCAATATTTAATTATCCTTATCTAGTATCTCTTCTGAAAATTTGGAGCATAAAAAATAATTCTTTCCTAGGCAACAATTCTAGTAAAACGATTATCAATTATATAATTATATGATTCAGTGGTTTTAGGTAAATACTTATTTGGAATATTAAGATATTAAAAGAGTATTAGCAAACTATTGACAGTTGTTTCTTAATATACAATAATAGTTAGAAAAAAAGAATAGAAAGGCAAGAGGTGAAAGTATGATTATAGAGAATTTTCGAGTATAAAAGGAGAAAGAGAAAGGAAGAAGAAGAAGAGAAACAAAGTCCGAGAAAGTATCTATCTAGAAGTTACAAGCTTAAGTTTAGAAAGGGAAAGTACTTCGAAAGACTCGTGTATCTAAAATCACTTTCACTCCGCTCCTTCTTGTTGCAGCGTGACTCAGGGAGTTTCTTTTCTCTTCTGCTACTTCTTTCTTTGTTGTTAGCTGCAATCTTCGAAAAGTTTTCTTAAAAAGGTCTGTGTAATCTGAAATCCAAGTCCAAGTGTTTTGTATTTTATTCAGTTGTCTCTTTTCGGTCTCAATCCTCCGCAGTTAACAAGTTGGTTAATTTATAAAGAATCCACAGCATCCGTTTTCAATCAACTCTGCTGCTATCTTTAAGTTGAAATCTTTATGTCTTGTTTCGGCTCCGATCCGAAGTTGTATATATATTTTAATAATATGTACTTATTCAGTTTTATATATGTTATTCTTAGTCTCCTTCTAACAGTTTAAATTTTTGTTTCTATTCTTCTTCTTCCGGCCGTCACGAATCTCCCGCTTGGTCAACTTTTTAAATTAGAGCTATTAATTTTTTCTTCAGATATTTTCAAGATTGACTATTGGCATCTAAATTATCTTTGTTTGTTTCTGCTTGCTGGATATTGCTTGACCTCTGCAAAGCCGTACCTTCGGTTCTGCTTGGTCACCGCTAGTGTGGTTGGCTGTCAGCATTGAAGGTGGCCATTGCTAGCCCCCGATCTTCCGCCGCATCGTTTGTTCGCTCTGGTTACCCTGATTCCGCCGCAGACCGCCAGCCTGGGTTTTCTTTCCAGGACCCCTCTCCTTCAGGAGCTCTCCAAGCCCCCCTTTAGCTCTATTTAGCCCCGCGAACTGGTATGAAGGATCGTGCTCCGCAGAGTCCTCTGCCCGCACGTCCCTTCTCTCTGACAGCTAACCGGACCTGTTCTTTTCTATTTATTCTGCATGCTACTCTACTCTACTCTTAATAAAATATTTGAAAACATTGACTACTGTAAATGATAAAGGGCTTTAAGAGTCTTTGGATGTAATGATAAAATTAAATGAGCACCAAAGGACATTTCATGGTCCATTCAGTAGCCTGCAATAAGACAAAAATGCTTTTGGAATGTATACTTTTGACATTTGAATGGAGGACAGAGGAGGACAATCTTCATGGTAGACTCCTTTACAACAGCAATTGGGGAACATTGGAAAATCTGAAGGATTTGGGAGAGAGGGGCAAAATGTCCTGGAGAATATCTATGTGGTCACTAAGAGATGACACCACCTTGACAGATATAATTACCATTGACATAGTATTAATTAATTTGCTTCTTTTGGTTTAAAGAACCAAAACCTGTGAATTTTAGTTATTTATCATTAAGGGTGTTTGTGCGTGTGTGTGTAAGTGTAAGCCACTTACTTGAACAGTTGGCTCAACATCAATGCATTTTACAGGCTAACACTGCTGGAAAGGATCTTGGAGGTCTTTTTCTGTCTGAAATGTTATAAGGTTTTGTACTTCAGCAGGAGATTGGACTAGAAGACTTCTAAAGATCTCTTCCAACTCTGTTATTCTGTTCTAAATGCATTTTAAAAGCATCCCTAAAATCCAAACTATTAAAAATATTAAAGGTTTAAAACTTACAGTGCCTAAAGAACTAATAGTTCCAAAAGAAATGATTTTAACAACTGTTTTCTCCTTACTAGTATTTTTGTTGTTTTGCTTTAATATCATTTACCAAAAAAGTAAGGTAGACATTTAACAACATGAAATCATTTACATTTTATTGATTTGTTGCCAGTTGGCAACAGCTTTAACAGATAATCAGACTTGAAAGGGACCTTATAGGTCATCTAGTCCAACCCCCTGCCCAATCAGGAGACCCTAACACCATTTCTGACAGATGGGAGTCCAGTCTCTTCTTGAAAGTCTCAAGTGATGGTGCTCCCACAACTTCTGAAGGCAACTTCTGTTCCACGGTTGATTGTTCTCACTGTCAGAAAGTTTCTCCTTATTTCCAGGTTGAATCTCTCCTTGTTCAGTTTCCATCCATTATTCCTTGTCCGGCCTACAGGTGCTTTGGAAAATAGCTTGACCCCTTCCTCTCTGTGGCAGCCCCTCAAATATTGGAAAACTGCTATCATGTCTCCACTGGTCCTTCTCTTCACTAGACTAGCCATGCCCAGTTCCTGCAACCTGTTCTTCATATGTTTTAGTCTCCAGTCCCCTAATCATCTAGGCATTTGCAGTCCAGCTCATATTTTTATAGCTTCTAGTAGAAGCTCTAATAAAGGGATTTGCTCTCTATGACTCTGTTGTCACTAATTTGCCTCCATAATATTGACAGCACTGAGGAAGGTTTTGTTTTATGACTGAAATATGTTCTGTAAATTTTACATGGTAGACTTAAAACTCTTCTATATCTAGGGGCCATACCATGAATAGTTTTTCTTCTTTCTTAGTGAAGAATATAATTGTTATGTATGTAGGTTTAAAGTCATTGGTTTAGTTTGAACTGTTCTTGTAAAATGTAAGAAATGATT